>APFE030831785.1:63509-175177 GCA_000404065.3 Pinus taeda
CATCGTTCCCAATGAGGGAGGATTGATCCCCTCACTGGTTCGGACACGAGCTCATGCTTCTCCTTTAAGAGGAGCTTTCCCAGAGTATAAATGCAACAGTTGGATTTATCCTACCACAAGGTAACCTACTTGTTTGGTTTTACTATCTTGGAGAGTTAATTACTCTCCTACTCCAAGACACTAGCCTGATCTATGTTGGTGTTTCAGAGCCCTAGAAATGTAAAAATTACTAGATGAATTTTAATTAAGCGTTGTGTTATTAAGGGTGTTATTACTCAAATGGGTAAATGGATATGAAACCAATGGTGTTATGACCCGACTCAACTGAATGCAATCGAATATGATAATGTAATCGTTTCAATTCGATGAATCCTAACTAAAGTAAGGAGAGAGTTTCCATTCACTTCCAACAATGCAAAAAATTGATCACTAAGAGAAAATATAACAAATTCCCTAATGCACTAATTTCATCAAGAAAAACTAATGCAAATCAATTTCAAAACCCCTTTTTTTTTATTTTTTATTTTTATGTAAATTCAAATCAAAGAAAACTGATCTAAATCTACGATTGATTTTTCAGAATGAGGGGGAATTTTTTTTTGCAAAAACAAGAGCAAAAAGATGCAAAATTGTGAAAATATGGAGACAAACCTCCAAGTAATGACCAAAGGAAATCGAATGTAGAATTTCTCAAAAAAGAGACTCAAAACACCCAATTGATAAAGGCTTCCCTGGCATGAGGGCTCGGGAATGCCAATGAAATCAGCCAAGATGAAAGCTTCTGATAGGTAACCGGCAGCAATAAATAAACTATAAACAAAATCTAATGGGTAAAAAGGAAAAAATTGAAAATTTCTAAGCTTTTGACAGGGGTACGCAGGTAGCCGGTTGGCACAGGTGCAACCACGCTCTGTGTACAAAGCAAAAGTGCGTACTAGTACACACTGTGCTTAACGCAGAGGGTGCGTACTGCTCTCAAAATCAAGAAAAATAAAAAACAACTCAACCCTAAGCTATTCCACCCAAATACACAGTCAAACAGCCAAAAACCGTAAAGAAATCAGAGTTTCTCAAATCAAAGTATCAACCAAAAGAGAAATCAATCAAATCCATGGATATCCCCATTGGAGTCACCAATTTGTCATGCGGAAAGAGTTAATCTTGCGGACAAAACCAACCTCCCTAGAAGCTTAAGGCTTTCTAGTGACAAGAAAGACAATTAAGAACAATCCTTCTCTAAACATGCATTTACCATACAAGAAATCAAGTGTTTTAGATCCTACCTGTAGTCCAATGCTGTTGTAGTAGTCCAACCTCGTTGATCCAGATGAGCTCCTCCTTCACTTCGAAACCCGCATTCACTAACAATCAAACGATTACATAGCACCTGAATATCTCATAGAATAAAACATATTCAACATACACACCAAGGAGTATATGAAACAACTCATTAATAACAAATTGTTGAGAAGAATGGACTTATTTTTATTAATAGGAAACAAAAAGAAACCATTACAACCTAAGCCTTGGTGTTGTGCAAGTTCCTCCCAGGGTCCAGCAAGAGTTTTCCTTTACTTTGATAAGCTCACCCACTTCCAAATGAAACAAGAAAGGATGGGAATCTCTCCTCACAAGCTTCTACAAGGAAGTCCTAATTCCAGCATCATCTACCCTTTGGAATGTTCAACTTTCAACCTCTCCTCCTCTGGCCCAATGCCCGTATTTGTAATGTTCTAGAGGAAGTTAATCAGGTCCAACATCAATGGGATACTCCCCTCTTTTGGATGGGGTAGTTCCTCTGTTGATGTGATAAGTTCCTCTTTCATAGGGATGCATGAACCATCTGGAGGCGCTCAATACATGTCAAACAATCTTCTAGAATGCTCTAGAAATGACCACAAGTAACTTTTTTAAATGAAACTCGCACCTTTTCACCTTTATAGGAGTACGCACCCATCCCTTGACTTACAGAGCGTACAAGTACGCAGGTACAATGAGCTTGGAATGCGTACACGCAGGCAAGGTAGAGAGAACCTGCGTACCCAGAGATAAACATGGTTTTTAGTGACTTTCTCTCTACTTTCTTCAAGTTTGACATGGAGAGTTAGGGTATAAGGCTGACAAGGAGGATAGTATGACTGTTGATGGAGCCATACTTAACTGCAATATCATGGCTTGACTTATTTTAGTGTAAACCAGGCCAAACAACATTTTTGGGGAAACGTTGGGCAGCAAACATGTGATCCATGTGACCGATGTTGCTCTTCCCAAAGTTGAGTTCTCGTAATAGATATTTTTAACAAGATTATTGTACGCGTCAAACGAGATCGTATGCAAAGTGTTACAACCCCGGAAGTTGATGTACCAAATTTACCCAAGGGGCCCACAGTTTTGGTGTTTCCAATCTTCTTAGAGGTTGTTTTTAGATGTTTAGGGTTTTCCATTGTTTATCAACAATAAATAGGCCTTCGAGCCTCATTGTAACATAGTTCAGAGGCATGTAACCACCACATCTCTTCTCAGAGATAAGCTACCATCGCCCTAGCTGTTTATTTCCATTTTCTGTTTGTAAGCATATCTAAGTATTTTACATTAATGAAATGAAGTATTATTTCCACTGCATCTTTGTGTTTATGGTTATCTTTGTAATTTGTTGTGTTCCTATTTAAATCTGGATTGTGATGTGGGTGGTCCCACATTCTTTCTTGCATCCTGCAATAAACTGTCAGCCTCTCTGGTGTGCTTTCTCCCATCTCTAGAAGACTTTGCTTGAGTGTATGTCTCCACTCTTGGATCCTCTACATGTGGCTACTCCACATCAATATGAGGCTCATCAATCTTAGGAGCTAAAAGCTCTTCAACCACATGTAGTTGAAGCTCCCTCAAGGAAACATCGCATGGCCTTCTCCTCATCGAATCTTTTATCCCTTCGAATCAATGTCATCCCGTTAGTAGGTAGATACACCTAATATTTGTGAGTTGTATCAGTGTACCCCACAAATATCCACAAATCCGTTGTTTTCTCAATCTTCTTTCGTGCATCTTTGGTTACATGGAAGTATATCGATGAACCAAAAATCCTGAAGTGACCAACATCTGGTCTCTTACCTGAGAAAGCCTCCTCTAGTGTACTCATCCCAAGAATCTGGTGTGGGATTATGTTGTGAAAATAAGCGATTGTGTTACATGTCTTAGCCCAAAAGTTTAGTGGTAGATCCTAATCATGTAACATCACCAGCGCTGCCCCTATAATGCTTCATTTCTTCCTTTCAGCCACCCCATTTTGTTGCGGGTTATGGGTTGTAATCATCTTCCATTTAATCCGTTTTGTTGCACATAAGTTATTAAACTCATTTGAGACATACTTATCATTGTTATCACTCCTCAAATATTTAACCTCCTTACCAGACTCTTTCTCGACCAATGCTTTAAATTCAAAAAAAAAAATCGAAAGTTTGATCTTTCTTCTACATGAAAAAGATCCAACATTTATGAGAAAAGTTGTCAACAATCTGAATAGACTCACTCTATAATCTTCTGTGCTCGAATGTATCTGTCGTAAAAGGAAGATTTGTTGAATTTTCTGAAAGTACACCCCTTGCATGTATCAAGCTTTGGGAAGACTAATAGAAATCTGCTGCATAATTTTGGAATCCCCATGATGCAAGTGACCCAACCACTTTAGCCACAACTCACTGATGTATCAACTCTACACCTTCTTTGTTGCTGTGCTCAGGGTAGCACAATCTTCTACCTCTAATTTTTAGAGATTTTGACTTGAATCCCTATCCTCTTTACCTGTCCCGTGGCTATGTGATAAAGGAATGCCTTTCCCTTACTAAATATGCCATCATAGCCTCTATCCTCCAGCATGAAAATGGATTCCAAGTTCTTCTTCAACTCAAGAACATACATAGCACTATACTTCTTGTCTTCACCCATCACGATATGCATATGGAGATCCTTCTCCTACAAGTCATTGAAGAGCTCCTTGTTTCCAGTCATGTGGAATGAAGCTCCACTATCTAGGTATCATACACTACCCATCATTGATGACACCATGCATGCAATGAGGGGAAAGTTTTGTTCAAATTGAGAGGCAAGAGCCTCACCCATCGCTACTCCTAAGGACTTATTCTTAGACTTCTTGAGCAGACAATTTGTAGAAAAATGTCTGATCTTGTGGCAATGAAAGAAATTTACTTTCGAAATGTCCTTCTTCTTGCCCACATGATAAGAATATGATTTTGAATGGGACACCTTCCCCTTCCCTTTCTTTGCCTTACCTGCTACGGCACAATTTTCCTCATCATTAGTCTTTGATGAGGAACTATCTTTGGTGTTCCTTTTGATCTCCTCATACATCAAATCCGATGACAACCATTCCCAATCTGGCAGCTTCTCCCTCCCATTAATAGAGTCCTGATAACTATGCCAACTCTTGGGGAGTCCTAGAAGAGCTAGGCTCACCATATTATCCTCGGTAATGGTAATCCCGACACTTCCAAGTTCATCTAGATAATGAGTGAACTTGTTCAAGTATTTCTAAATTGATTCACCCTTCTCCATATTGATCTTTCTGAGTTTTCCCTTCAGTGCCAACTTCCTATGGTCATTTCTATTCTGAAATAGGTTTGTCAATGTCTTCCACATTAAGTATGGAGTTTCCTTGCCATGGAGACTTGAGACAATGTGGTCTCAAAATCCCTCAAGAATAATCTACCTCATCTTTTCCACCAACTTCTTCCATTCGGATAGATCATTAGCATCCAATGTTGGTGGCTTAGGAATGTCTTGATCAATGAATTCCTTGAGGCCATTTTCTTCTAGCACTAGTTCCATCCTACCCTTCCATGCTATGTAATTCAAGTTTCCTTCCAAGGCATGCTCGAGTCTCAAACCATAGAAAGTCATTTTTTGATCCTGAAAAATGAATTATAAATTTGAATTTCACCTCTAACCCCAAACTCAAAATCTCCTCTAATATATTTCTTTTAGCTCAAATACCATGTAGAGTTTCCTATATATTCAAAAACTCATGTAATTTTCTAAAACACAAGACAAAAATCTACTCTACTTTCAACCATGAAAACCAATAAATAGATGAAAACAATAATTAGTAAGAGGAAGAATATCAATCACACTTAACACAATATTTCTCTCGAGAAAGAAAATGCTCAAAACCCTAACTATCTATATTATATTAATCAAAAAGCCAAGATGAAAATACAATACTTGTTCTCACTAGAACAATCATCACACATGTATAATCAAATATTTTCCTCACAAGCCTGCTCTAGCCAACACTTAACCAATTATGGTGCCTTCCAAGCCCCTATTTCCTTGCACAATTCTTAAGATGATCCACCCATATTTAATTGGGAAATCCTTCTTCCAAAAATACAAAATCAAAACTTAGGTCCATCACTAATTGCATGCATGATCTGTACAACTCGGAAAATCATACAACCAATAGTACACTGTCCCTGTACTCTAGTCTCAACTAATTCTTCTCTGAACTGACATGCGTGAGTTTCGCTTGAGTGAATATCTAGTTATATGGAGTAGCATTGAGAATGCACTAGTGCACCAACTCACCGTTGGATTAAGGGGGTCCTGACCCAAGTTCAGAGTTAGTTGCACCAACCAACAAATCCCTACACTATTGTCCCTTTTGGGAACAACTCACATAGCGTAGGCTACTGTTTGACCCGAAGCGGTATGGGGGGATGCAAGAACCAAGTTTCTACATCTAGATATAGTGTGATGTCTTTTAGCTCCTCATATCTTCCTTTGCACAGATCGATAAGCCCTTAGGGCTCGATACTGCAACTCTACTAAAACAACCTTCATACCTTCGTGAAATTCTACGATTAACCTTTACGGACCCTTAATAGTTGGTTTATCTACCTACACACATTAGAGAATAATCCTAAATTAGTGTTCACACAGATCTACTTAAGTTATTTAGTAAACATAACAAAATCTATCTCAACCTTTGTGAAAGCACTTAACATGCATTGCAGACATTTATTAAGACTTATTCAAGAGAATTGTGCATCATTAGATCAATATTTCATAAACACGTTATTTATCCACAACATATATCGTAAATAGAAGTAAACAGAGATAAACATATATACACAAGATTTCCTTGGTAACTTTTTTTATTTATCTTGAATTCAACTTTACAGACTCAAAACTACCCTACACACTCCACTGCAGGGGTCTGCACACTCACCTGTGGAATCTACCTAGACCTCTGCGAACTCAACTTCAAAGCCTTTGTCTCCTATTTGACCCACTTCTCTGCACTATCACTTCTCTTCTGTTGATCAACTACATCTCAGATTATCCCTTAGAATCTCTAAGACACATATATTTATAGTCTTTTACATACAATCCCATGGTCTGTGGACCATGGGTGGATCTCAAAACTGACTCAAAATTTATATAAACAAGGGGCTAAAACCCCTTTGACTTCTAATCATCTACATGCTCTGCATCCACAAATCATGGAGACTTTACATTATTTACAAAAAATACATCAAAAATTGGGTTATTTTAACCCCAAAAATGACCCAGGGGACCCCATCCGAGTAGGCCCACAACACAAAGATCTTGACTCACCCTCAAGTCACTCGGCTGGCACTGCGATCTTGTTGTGAAGATCCCCCAGCTTTAATTGAATTATTGCAACTTTGATAGTGCTCTGAGTGGATACCTACTTGACTTCCTCGACTAACTTCTCTGTAGCTGGTCCTTCTACAGTCAACCTCATTGTCTGCTGTGTTTACTGCAAGCATTTAAGTTTGTCCTAGATGGTTGTTGTTATTTGATAAGCCTCTTTCAACCATGGCTGAAACTTGGCCTTTAGCAAGGCCTCCTTATTTTGTGCTCCCTCTACCTACACGAGGAGCTACTTGCCCACCTGTAATTTAGCTAGGCGCTGCTCTCATGCAATGGAGCATGTCGTTACCCTAACTTCATCATATTGTCACTGCAGCTTCCTTATTTCCATATTCATCATCTTTAGGTTCGGATCCTCCTACAGGTTTTCTGCCAATTGCATGGCTTGCTCAAATAATAATGTGCACTCAGAAAATGTGGCTTCCAGAGTGGTGAGCCCTTCCTTGATCGTGGTTCCATGTTTTTCTCGGACTTCTAGTGGAGTTGTGGGCTACAACTTTAATTGCAACTTCACCATTTTCCACAAAGTCCAAGTGTTGCGTAGTCCTCCATCCCTGGCAGTGTATTTTATAGTCCCGCACTGCCTTGCAATTGCCTGGAGCACTAAGACTATCCTATCGCCATATAGTCATTGTGTAGAATCCCCTGTATACATATTCAATCAGCTTCCATTCACTCTTCCCGGAAAAGGTTCTCCATTTAGCTTTGCGAGCTAAATTGCACCTCCATCTATAATTTCTTTGATAATAAATGGCCCCAACCAATGCATCTGAAATTTACCTGGAAACTTAGTGAAATTATTATCATATAATAGGACAAGATCATTTACCTTGAATGTGTGAAGCTTGATGTGGCAATTGTGCCATGCTTTTTCACGTTCCTTCTGTGCTTGCTGATGGAAATGGAATCCAAGGAAAATTTTCTTGAAGTTTAAAAACATTGGCAAATCTCACTAGTCCCTAATATGTAAACTATAAAATGTTTATTGATATATTTCTAAAATTATTCAAATTTATAATGATTTTATATATATTCTTTATACAATGATGGAAACCAAAGATAGAAATATCGAGAACATCTTAAAAGACAGAAAGATCGAGAACCTCTTACTGTTTAGAAAAGTGGCTCCTTGAGATGGTATCTTCTAGCACTTGCTGCGCGCATCTACTGCAACTCGGGCACTTCTCTCAGCAGCTTTACAAATGCCTCCCTTGCAGCCTGACTGATACTTAGAAGAAGATATCAAGCAAAAAACTCAACTTATAGTAAAAAATTGTACGAAGCTTTTATTAACTCAAAAGGAAAACTTACAGAGCATTACAAGATGAAACAAGAAATCTTAGAGTTTAGAAGCACCCAGTCCAACAATATGCACTTTTCTTCCGCCGATTTCTAATTTTATAGTCTTCCTAAAGAATCTACTTTTACCTGGACATGACACAAAGTGGAAATAATTGAGGGTCCTATCGGCATTTCCATAGTTCGACAGTGTCTACTTAATATTCCAGTACAATAATTCAAAAGCACACTTAGTACAGTAATTTGAATTTTCCACTATTTACAAGGAATCTAAGGACTATCACCATGGTCCCATAGGGCTGTGATCTGAGTCATAATCATTGAATTCATCAAAAGATTCATTCTTTTGCAGATATGCTTCCTCCATTATCTTTAGATATTTTTCTTCATAGTCCGGCTCAGTGGGGTCTTTAGCATCTTGGTACACATCTAAAAATAAAATGTCCTTTCCTTTTGAAGATGTTGTAGATGCTATAGCTGCTTTAGAGGACTATCCAACTTCCAAATTTATTTGATCTTTGTAGGCATGATGGCTTTGGTAGGGTAACTTGAATGGGTCATCTCTTTTTCTCCATCTACTGATATAAGACGTAGGATTTATCTCTATGTCCAAAAAGGAACCTTTATGAGCTTTCGAGAAGGCTGTCATCTATTGTACTGGTAGCTCTATCCCATCCAATAATTCCCATTTGAATATCTGGAACATGCTGGTTACTATTTCTATTGTGTGTTGTACCCAAATTTTGCAGTGATCACTTACGCCTTCTTTTTCTTTCCATCCAAACTCAAAATTGAATGTTGTGCATACCTTGGTTGATAGTAACAAGCTGATCAAACATATAGTTTCTGCTGTCTAATTTCCTGAACTTACTCCAACTATGATTAATGATTTTTGGTTCATAGAAAATTTAAAACAGGATGTTTCCATTGTAATTCTGTCAGTTTTTTAATGATGTGGATTTTTTCAACTAAATTTTGCATGGGAAATTCTTTTAACCATCCCAAGACTTTATTCACTTCATCTTTGTTTTTTACATAGGTGGAACTTTCTGAAAATTGGTTTGCAAAAACCTGTGAAAAGGGATTTGGATCAATAGAATTTCTGATTTCTAGGCTTTGAAAATCCCATGTTGTTGAAAAGATTTTGATATACTACAAAGTTCTTTCTACACACTGAGATTGTCTTTCAACCTGTTTCTTCTTGCAATATCTATCCTTGATTTCCCATACTGCAAATGGCTCAAAGATTTCATACTGAGGAAAAGTATCTGACTGCATATAATCTACATCTCTTCTTTGTAAATATGATGCTTCCAACTCTTTGAATAGATCTGGGATTCTTAAGGACTGTAAAAACTTTCCAACTTCTATCTTGATATTAATATCATTAAGGTCCATCATCTTAGCACTTGTAAAGATTTCAAGTGTCAAATAAATACAACCAATCATCTTATAATAATTTAAAATCTGTAAAACCCAAACCATAGATTGTGTATACTATATGGACCATAGATCATCAAGAGTTCTGAAATATAATTTGACTTTCATATTTGGTAAAGAGTATACTTTTACCAATTCAGGATCCAATCTAAGAAGTGTGCCAATATTCTTTGATTCCCAGGATTGACATTTTGAATCTACTGATTTCTTCGAAGCATGAGTCCAACTACCTTCTTTATTTCAAGACAAAGATCTTCAACATGTTTCTCAAGAATTTTCAATCTTTTTTCCAGAGTGAAAATATTATCTGGCTGATCTGGAATATCAAAATGCTTCCCTTGACTTCTTTTTTGCTGCAGCCAATTCTATGAGATTTATTCATTTCCCTGGTAAGAGCATCAACAATATAGTTAGAATTTCCAGGAATCCATTCTACATCAAAATCATATTTCTAGAACCAGATTTTCCATGCTAATAGTCTTCCTCTTGCCATTTGTCTAGTAATTTTGCTGACAAGAAATATTTCAAATTCATTGAGTCAGTCCTAATCAAGAATTTTCTTGGCGCAAGATACAATTCAAATTTTTGAGTGCCATTAAATATTTCAAGAGTTTCTTTCTTAGCAACAAAATAATTTTTTTGATTGGAGAGAAATTCTCTTTATGCATAGACACATAGTTCTTCTTCTTTATTTTCCTCCTTCTTTTCAAAAAGGATAGCCGCCTAAAACTCATTTGAGGCATCTGTTTGTAGGATTAACAATCCATCTCCTAGGGGCTACATTTTTAGAAGGGACTTACATTCTTCTTTGAGATTTTTGACAGCAACAGTGGATTGATTAGACTATCCCGATTTCAAATGCTTTCTGATAGGAGTAGTTTTTTGAATAACCTTGTAATGTATTTATGGATGTAACTTAAAACACCCAGAAATATTCAAATCATTTTGGTGTCTTTAAGTTCTCAGGAAACTCAGGAAACTTTGTCAGAACATGAGGTTGCATTTGTATATGTCCGTCTACTACATGAATTCCAAGGAAATCAATATCATTTTGGAATAACACCATTTTCTTTTTTGAGAGGACAATACCATGAGATTGAACTTCTTGAAAGAATATTTCTAGATGAGCCAAATGTGTTTGTAAATTTGGACTGTGAATTAAAATATCATCAATGTAAGTTATGATAAAATCATACTTACCAAAGATAAAATCCATTATCTTCTGGAAGAAAGCAGGAGAATTCTTTAATCCAAATGGAACAAATTTCCATTGATAAAATCTTGTTGGACATGTGAATTTTGTCTTACATCTATCTGCTTCTTCAATCTGAACCTGAGAATAACCAGATTTCATAGCAAATTTATTGAAGATTTTACTCTTTCGAATCTTCTGCATTATTACTTCTTCATGAGGTAAGGGATAATGAAAGCTTTGAGTGATTGCATTCAATGGTTTATAATTAATCACCATTCTTGATTTATCTCAAACTATATCAGAATTATTTCGAACCAAGAATGTAGAACATGAATAGTGAGAGACACTAGGTTCAATCAACCTCAACTTCAACAATTCTTCAATCTGTTTTTTGATCTCTTGTTCATTGGAAGGAGTGCAGGGAATTAACTTACCTTTTACTCCATTATCATGCATGGTCACAATCTCTTGCTTGGGGCTCTCTTTTTCCCAAAAATTCTAAGCATATTTTGAGCATCTTTTGACTAATCGCTAGTATATAGAAATTTGTTCTTGAGTCGATTGAGGATCTATTATTGCTTTTTGTTTTGTTTTGAGAGCTTCTTTTTCCTCATAAATCTGTAGTACTTTCTACCAATCTTTGGAACCGTTTATTGTGTTTCTTGTACTATTTTTCTTCTGGCTTTCTCTTCGAACTTCTGAATCTGCAAATTTTAGTCTCAGAATAGAGATTGCTTTTCTTTGAAATTGAAGATAACTTTATATTCGCTAATGGTCACGGGCAAGACAAAATTGATAAATGGCATACCCAAAAATAAACTGGTGGATGGGTCATAATGTTGTATAGAAGATATATTGACAATCTTCCCACCTACTTTTAAGGAAATATTATCTACATAGTGGGTAAGATTAACTATACCTCCGACTGTTTCTGAAATTGGGATATTCTGGAGAGGTTTCCATAATCCTTTAAACAATGATGGTCTAGCAAGATTGTTTGAGCCAACAGTATCAATAAATGCATCAAGATCTATCCAACTATTTTTAACTTGGACTGAAACTGTTATATACAAAAGATTATTGGTTTTTAAGATTTTCTTCAAAAATATTTGTTCTACAGCTGGGTTGAATTTAGGGACTGGCAGTGAAGAATTCTGTCCAACATTTTTCTTATATGGACAAAAAGAGTTTAGGTGAGGAAGAATAGAGATGACTTGATTTCCTTTGTCATTCTCTGGGGGTTGAGACCAACATAATGATTCAACTTCACTAATGTCAGAACTTTCTGAGTCAGTTTCAAATTCTTCACTGTAGTGGAGTTCTTCTTCATCTTCAACTCAAAATTCATCAGTAGAAAAATCATAACAAATATTCATTTTCTGAACAGAATTGATTAATTCTTCATCTTTTGAGAAAGAAGCATCAGTTAACATATATACATCTGATGGTTCTTCTTCCAACTGTACAATAGACCAATCGTCACAAAACTCTTCAATATCTACACAGGCTTTTAATTTACCAAATGTGCTCTTTGGACAGGCACGAGCATAATGTCCTTCTTGTTTACATATGAAACAACAATTCTTTTTGGTTCTCGGCTGTTTCCTCTTTTTCAGAAATCTAAAATTTTTAAAAGGTTGTTTGGAATTTGCAATTTTCTTGGTCTTAAATTTTCCATACCTTTTATGCTTTCTCTTTTTCTTAAATGGTGTCCAAGGCAGAATGACATGACAAACATTAGCACTGGGAGTTATATCATGTGCTTGTTTTTTCCAACAAAGACATTTAACCTTCTCATGACACCGAAATAAAAGATCTACCTAGTAAATATGATCAATAGATTTTCTTTGAAGCTCAATATCTTTAGAAATCAGATCTCCTAGATTTCCTAGTAGTTTTGATAGAAAATAAATTTTTTTAACTGAATCATTTGAAAGATTTGCTTTGTAAACTTTGGCCATAAAATCTTGACCAAAAGATTCAAGATATTTTAAATCTTTCAGCTCCATTCTAGCAAGATCTATAATGATTTGATTTTTCTCATATATTGGCTTGGGAACAAACTGTGTTTTCATTAGAACTTATAGGGTAGATAGTCCTGCTGCAACGACTTCTTGTCGTTCTGACATAGGTGGTCCAATCCACTAGTCATAAACTATTCCAGCCATTCTCTTCTCTGCTAGAACAAATATGGATACATTATCGAGCTTTGTAATAGAAAGATTGATAACCTCTTAAAAAATAGAAAGATCGAGAACCTCTTACTGTTCAGCAAAGTGGCTCCTTGAGACGGTATCTTCTAGCACTTGCTGCGCGTGTCTACTGCAACTCGCCCTCTCCTTAGGCACTTCTCTCAGTAGCTTTACGAATGCCTCCCTTGTAGCCTTACTGATACTTAGAAGAAGATATCAAGCGAACAACTCAACTTAGAGTAAAAAGGTGCACGAAGCTTTTATTAACTCAAAAGGAAAACCTACATAGCATTACAAGATGAAACAAGAAATATGAGAGTTTAGAAGCACTTAGTCCAACAACATGGGCTTCTCTTCTACTGATTTCTCATTTTATAGACTTCCTAAAGAATCTGCTTTTACCTAGACATGACACAAAGTGGAAATAATTAAGGGTCCTGTAGGCATTTCCATAGTCCGATAGTGTCTACTCAATATTCTAGTACAATAATTCGCAAGCACACTCAGTACAATAATTCAAACTTTTCACTATTTACAAGGAATCTAAGAACTATCACCCTGGTCCCATAGGGCTGTGATCTGAGTCATAATCATCGAATTCATCAGAAGATTGATTCTTTTGCATATATGCTTCCTTTGTTATCTTTAGATATTTTTCTTCATAGTCCGGCTTGGTGGGGTCTTCAGCATCCTGGTACACATCTAAAAAGAAAATGTCCTTTCCTTTTGATATGTTGTAGATGTTATAGTTTCTTTAGAGGATTGTCTGACTTCCCACTTTATTCGATATTTGTAGGCATCATGGATTTGGTATGGTAACTTGAATGGGTCATCTCTTTTTCTCCATCTACTGATATAAGACGTCGGATTTATCTCTATATCCAAAAAGGAATCTTTATGAGCTTTCGAAAAGGTTTTCATCTATTGTACTATTATCTCTATCCCATCCAATAATTCCCATTTGAATATCTGGAACATGCTAGTTGCTCTTTCTATTGTGTGTTGTACCCAGATTTTGCAGTGATCACTTACGCCTTCTTTTTCTTGCCGTCCAAACTCAAAATTGAATGTTGTGCATCCTGTAGTTGATAGTAACAAGCTGATCAAAAATATAGTGTCTGCTGTCCAATTTCATGAACTTACTCCAACTACGATTAATGCTTTTGGTTCACAAAAAATTTCAAAATAGGATGCTTCCCTTGTAATTCTGTTATTTTTTTAATGATGTGGATTTTTTCAACTAACTTTTACATGGGAAATTCTTTTAACCATCCCAAGACTCTATTCACTTCATCTCTATTTTCTGCAAAGGTGGAACTTTCTGAAAACTGGTTTGCAAAAACCTATGAAAAATGATTTGGATCAATAGCATTTCTGATTTCTGGGCTTTCAAAATCCCATGGCGTCGAAAAGATTTTGGTATGCTGCAGAGTTATTTCTACACATTGAGATTGTATTTCAACCTGTTTCTTCTTGCAATATCCATCCTTGATTTCCCAATCTGCAATTGGCTCGAAGATTTCATACTGAGGAAAAGTATCTGAGTGCATATAATATATATCTCTTCTTTGTAAATATGATGCTTCCAACTCTTGGAATAGATCTGGGATTCTTAGGGACTGCAAAAACTTTCCAACTTCTATATTGATATTAATATCATCAAGGTCCATCATCTTAGCACTTGTAAAGATTTCAAGTGTGAAATCAATACAACCAATCATCCGATAATAATTTAAAATCTGTAAAACCCAAATCATAGATTGTGTATACTGTATGGACCATAGATCATCAAGAGTTCTGAAATATAATTTGACTTTCATATTTGGTAAAGAGTATACTTTTACCAATTCAAGATCCAATCCAAGAAGTGTGCCAATATTCTTTGATTGCCAGGCTTGACATTTCTGAATCCACTGATTTCATTGAACCCTAAGTCCAACTACCTTCTTTATTTAAAGATAAATATCTTCAACATGTTTTTCAAGAATTTTGAATCTTTTTGCCAGAGTGACAAAATTATCTAGCTGATCTGGAATATCAAAAATGCTTCCTTTGACTTCTTTTTTGCTACGGCCAATTCTATGATCTTTATTCATTTCCTTGGTAAGAGCATCGACAATATAGTTAGAATTTCCATGAATCCATTCTACATCAATATCATATTGCTAGAACCAGATTTGACATGCTAATAGTGTTCCTCTTGCCATTTGTCTCAATAATTTTGTTGACAAGAAATATTTCAAATTCATTGAGTCAGTCCTAATCAAGAATTTTCTTGGTGCAAGATACAATTCAAATTTTTGAATGCCATTAAATATTGCAAGAGTTTCTTTTTCAGCAGCAAAATAATTTTTCTGATTGGAGAGAAATTCTCCTGATGCATGGTGCATAGTTCTTCTTCTTTATTTTCCTCCTTTTAAAAAAGGGCAGCTGCCCAAAATTCATTTGAGGCATCTGTTTGTAGGATTAACAATCCATCTCCTGGGGGTTGTAGTTTTAGAAGGGACTTACATTCTTCTTTGAGATTTTTGACAGTCGCAGTGGCTTGACTAGACCATCTTGATTTCAGATGCTTTCTGATAGGAGCAGTTTTTTTGGATAACCTCTATGAATGTAATTTAAAACACCCAGAAATCTCCGAATCATTTCAGTGTCTTTAATTTCATCAGGAAACTCAGCAAGCTTTGTCAAAACATGAGGCTGCATTTGTATATGTCCATATGCTACATGAATTCCAAGGAAATCAATATCATTTTGGAATAACACCATTTTCTTTTCTAAGAGGACAATACCAATAGATTGAACTTCTTGGAAGAATATTTCTAGATGGCTAAATGTGTTCATAAATATGGACTATGAATTAAAATATCATCAATGTAAGTTATGATAAAATCATACTTACCAAAGATAAAATCCATTCTCTTCTGGAAGAAAGTAGGAGCATTATTTAATCCGAATGGAACAACTTTCCATTGATAAAATCCTGCTGGACATGTGAATGTTGTCTTGTGTTTGTCTGCTTCTTCAATCTAAATCTGATAATAACTAGATTTCATATCAAATTTACTGAAGATTTTACTCTTCTGAATCTTCTGCATTATTACTTCTTGATGAGGTAAGGGATGATGAAAGCTTTGAGTGATTGCATTAAATGGTTTATAATTAATCAACATTCTTGCTTTAGCTCGAAATATTTCAGAATGATTTTGAACCAATAATGCAGAACATGAATAGTGAGAGACACTAGGTTCAATCAACCTCAACTTCAACAATTCTTAAATCTATTTTTTGATCTCTTGTTCATCAAAAAGAGTGCAAGGAATTAACTTACCTTTTACTCCATTATCATGCAGGGTCACAATCTCCTGCTTGGGGCTCTCTTTCTCCCAAAAATTTTGAGGGTCTTCTGAGCAGCTTTTGACTAATCGCTGGTATATAGAAATTTGTTCCTGAGTCCACTGAGGATCTATTACTACTTTTTGTTTTGTTTTGAGAGCTTTTCTTTCCTCATAAATCTACAATACTTTCTGCCAATATTTGGAATCATTTATTGGCTTTCTTGTACTGGTTTTCTTCTGGCTTTCTCTTCGAACTTCTGAATCTGCAAATTTTAGTCTCAGAACAGAGATTGCTTGTTTTTTGAAATTGAAGAGAACTTTATCTTCGCTAATGGTCACGAGCAAGACAAAATTGATAAATGACATACCCAAAAATAAACTAGCAGATGCGTCATAATGTTGTATAGCAGATACCTTGACAATCTTCCCACCTACTTTTAAGGAAATATTATCTACATAGTGGGTAAGATTAACTGTACCTCTGAACATTTCTGAAATTAGGATATTCTGGAGAGGTTTCCATAATCCTTTAAATAATGATGGTATGGCAAGATTGTTTGAGCCGCCAGTATCAATAAGTGCATCAAGATCTATCCAATTATTTTTAACCTAGACTGAAACTGGTATATACGAAAGGTTATTGGTTTTTACCGTTTTCTTCAAAAAACTTTGTTCTATAGCTGGGTCGAATTAAGGGACTGGTAGTGAAGAAGTCTGTCCAACATTTTTCTTATATGGACAAAAAGATTTTACCTGAGGAAGAATAGAGATGACTTGCTTTCCTTTGTCTTTGTCTGGGGGTTGAGACCAACATAAAGATTCGACTTCACTGATGTCAGAACTTTCTGAGTCAGTCTCAAATTCTTCACTTTAGTGGAGTTATTCTTCATTCTTTAACTGAAAATTCATTAGTAGAACAATCATAACAAATATTCATTTTCTGATTAGAATTGATTAATTCTTCATCTTCTGAGAAATAAGCATCAGTTAACATATATACATCTGATGGTTCTTCTTCCGACTGTACAATACACCAATCATCACAAAACTTTTCAATATCTACACAGGATTTTAATTTACTGGATGTGCTCTTGGACTTGCATGAGCATAATGTCCTTCTTGTTTACGTAAGATACAACAATAATTTTTGGTTCTCGGTTGTTTCCTCTTTTTCAGAAATCTGAAATTTTTAAAAGATCGTTTGGGATTTGCAATTTTCTTGGTCTTGAATTTTCCATACCTTTAATGCTTTCTCTTTTTCTTAAATGGTGTCCAGGGCAGAACGACATGACAAACATTAGCACTGGGAGTTATATCATGTGCTTGTTTTTGCCAACAAAGATATTTGACCTTCTCATGACACCGAAATAAAAGATCTACCCAATAAATTTGATCAATAGATTTTCTTTGAAGCTCAATATCTTTAGAAATCAGATCTCCTAGATTTCCTGGTAGTTTTGATAGAAAAGAAATTTCTTGAACTGAATCATTTGAAAGATTTTCTTTGTAAACTTTGGCTATAAAATCTTGACCAAAAGATTCAAGATATTTTAAATCTTTCAACCCCATTCTAGTAAGATCTGTAATGATTTTCTTTTTCTCATCTATTGGCTCAGGAACAAACTGTGTTTTCAGTAGTACTTCTAGGGTAGATAGTCCTGCTACAATGACTACTTGTCGTTCTGACTCAGGTGGTCCAATCCACCAGTCATAAACTATTCCAACCATTCTCTTTTCTGCTAGAACAACTATGGATACATTATCGAGCTTTGTAATAGAAAGATTGAGAACCTCTTACTATTCATCAAAGTGGCTCCTTGAGACGATATCTTCTAGCACTTGCTGCGCGCATCTACTGCAACTCGGCCTCTCCTTGGGCACTTCTCTCAGCAACTTTATGAAGGCCTCCCTTGCAGCCTTACTTATACTTAGGAGAAGATATCAAGCGAACAACTCAACTTAGAGTAAAAAGGTGCATGAAGCTTTTATTAACTCAAAAGGAAAACTTACAGAGCATTACAAGATGAAACAATAAATCTCAGAGTTTAGAAGCACTTAGTCCAACAACATGGGCTTCTCTTCTGTTGATTTCTCATTTTATATACTTCCTAAAGAATCTACTTTTACCTAGACATGACACAAAGTGGAAATAATTCAGGGTCCTGTAGGCATTTCCATAGTTCAATGGTGTCTACTCAATATTCCAGTAAAATAATTCAAAAGCACACTCAGTACAATAACTCAAACTTTCCACTATTTACAAGGAATCTAAGGACTATCACCATGGTCGATGTTGGCTCTGCCACATAACTATGGTCCTTGAAGCTCAGGGATAGGCTTGATTGTGATTTCTTATGCTTAAAGGAGGCCTACGATGGTTGTTCTCACCTTTTCCTTTACCCTGGTCACCCTCCCTTCATCTCCCTTTCCTGTGCTTTTTTGTTAAAAACCATATAAAAACCCATTTTCTTAAGCCCCGAGTGCTAGAACCCACAACCCCATAAAACCGTGCCCATGTGACTCTGCGCCTCCATAAACTCATTGTTGTAACCCCAGCCATTGATCTTTGCCTATTGATCTAACAACTCCCGTTGTGCCCAATAAAGCGACTTGCGTGATCGTTTCCCCCGCCACCTGATCATCTTTGCCTAAGATCCAACGGCAGTCGCTCTACCCATGCCCATAACATGATGAGACGTTAATGCATGATGGAGAGTGGTTTTCCTCTCTCCTATGCTACCACGCATCACACGCTGAATGGAATCGTGCACCCTCGCCCTTTACCACCCAACGTCTAATGGTGGTGCGATCAAAACCACTTACCGCTTAAACCTCCATCCATGCCTGATAACCACCGCATGCCTTCTCTGTCTGATCACCATTGGATCTGTCTGCCTGAGATCCAAGGCCCACATCTGCCCCACTCCTACCTCTTCCGATATCTTCTTCAAAACCATCTCTGCCATCTGTTCTCCCGATCCGATGGCCAATATTTCTCCTTCATTCAACCCATCCACTCGCCACACAGTCCATGTCCCTTGGTTCTTCTATGCACCTGAATGATGAAAGCGATCAACTACCAGTACCAGCTGCAGTTGCTTCCCAATAACTACATTTAACAGATAGTATGGTCGAGGAGGAAAAGGACAGAGAATGAGCATGTAACTACATTTAGCAGTTATGGAACTTCATGGATACGAACACTCCAGCTACTTAAGAGGACAAAAGAGCACTCAAGAAGATCAGATTCACCCACTAAGACAAGTAAACACACTCAGAGACTCCATCAAGTAGTTAAATGCAATTGGTGGTCAATTATGACCCTTCTATACCTAAAATGGCCAAGTGCCTTTGTAATGAAACTCTATATATACCCACAAACAAGATGTAATTAGTGTTGATGGTTGATGTTTAGATGTAAGGTTCAACTTCTGGATACTGTAACTACTTTGACACTTGTAGCATCTTGTCTTCATTTTTAGCTAATACAAGCTTCTTTTGTTGTTAATTGCTCACTTTCCATTTATCTTCGCTTCCAAGCTGTGCCTGATATGTTGTATTTCTGAACTCTTGATGTTTAGCATTAGAGTAGCTATCATCCGACCTCTGTGTTAAAGTCTTGTATGTATCATTGAATAAGTTATTCAGGTTTCTCTTCATCTGGTGCCAGAGAGCTGTCATCCTATCTATGCATTAGTAAATTAGATTTGCAGACTTCTTTGTTGGTTGCAACTGGCCATCACATGGTCTTGTGCATCTGGTGGTGTGGTTAGTATTCTCCATAGTCACCTAATCTTAAACTATGAGTAGTTGGTGGTATAAAGCCTTGTAGTCTGGGGGTGTTCATGCATGTCTAGAGTTAAGCAAAGTAGAAGTTGTTATCTAGCTTGGACAAGCATCATTCCTTCCATTCATCCATTTGCAACAATAAGTTGAATTTATATGTTACTAGGCATCTCCGAGCTACAACCTAGGAGAGTTTCTTGGAATCATAACATAATTGGCATCGTTGCGAGGGAGAGGAGATTGAAGCTCAACTTCCTTGGGAGAATGACACAGTTCCAACTTTGATGATAAACAAAGTCTGGACACATTTCTGGTTGTAATCATCTATCTGGTGACTCTACTAGAGGACCAACCTAGTGGTGACTCCACATTATAGTTTTGGCTCAGTTTGTGAGGCATACTCAGAGGAATCCTCAGAAACCACCAGCTAACCCAGCGCCTAACCCTGAGAAGATTGTTAAGCAAAGAAAAACATCACACAAAGGAGCATCAGGATCAGGTAAGCCTAAACAATCTTATGTATCTTTGCAAGAGAAGATTACAGCTGAGAATGTTCAATCTGAAGATATAGAGCCTAGCATTGTTAGTAAAGAAATACCCTCAGAGATTCATAAAGCTCCTTCTTCATTTAGTTCCCCTTTGGATCTCAGTCCAAAGAAAGTCTCCCATATAGTCCATCACTTTCCTTTATCTCCATCATTCATTCCTCAGTCTCCTGTCATCCAAACGACCAATACCTTTCCATCCATCCCAGTCATGGCAGGCCAACAAGGACCCACAAAGATGGAAAGAATCATAGCTACTAGGTATGGACCCCTGGTCTTGCATGTTCCTTTGAATGTCATGCCTACAGGAGAGTATCAGAAATACATGCATAAGTTCACTGGTACAAAGGGAGTAAGAGCTGAAGAACACCTTGAGTCTTTTTATAGTTATGTTGATAACCTAGATATCAGTGAGGATGATCTATGGATGAGAGTATTTGTCCAAAGCCTTGATGGAGAGGCTAGAAAATGGTTCACAGAACTGGCCCCTAGGTCTATAGCAGACATTGAAGCCTTAGATGATGTATTTTTGAAGCATTGGGGAGATAAAAAAGACCTCCTATATTACCATACTGAGTTTGGAAACCTCAGGAGGGAAAACGGGGAATCATTGCTTGATTTTAATAAAAGATTAAATTGTATGTATACTAAGATACCAGCTAAAGTAAAGCCAACCCCCACCTCTACCAAACTCACTTATGCTAATTCATTTGACTCTATTTTTTCCTGCTATTGAGATAAAGAAGATGTGCCACTCTAGCTGAGATGCAAGATGCAGCATTAGAGGTAGAATATAATATCATGGTTGCAGAAAAGCTCAAGAGTCATGCTGATAGAAGGAGGCAGAGAGGTGAGGTTTCTTCTTCCTCTGCTTCATCTTCAGAACCTAAATTAGACAAAATGACTAAAATGATAGAGTCATTGGCTGCTGAAATATCTAAGGTGAATGTTGAGCAGAGCTCCGAAAAGGCAAGGCTTCCAAACACATTTTCTCCAAGAAACCCAAATCCATTCAGAAGAGAAAATGAACAATTGCATATCATTTAGAGGGGTAAAGAAGCTGGTGAAGAACAAAGGGTTAAGGCTCCTTTCCAAAATGTGGTCATGGAGGAGGAGCAGTTTGAAGAAGAGGATGAAATCCATTGCATGGAAGATAAGGGAAGTCCTGCCTTCTTGACATTGGATGCCTATGAAGAATCATTAATCCAGGACCAAACCAGTCAACAGTGAGATAGAGAGGTTGTTCTGCAGACTGATGAATAGCAAAAATATAATCTGAGATCAAGAACAAGCAATGTCAAGGAGGATCCTATCCAAAGAGATGTTGTCCCCACAGAGCATCAGAACATCAAATGGAAAAGGCCAACAGCTGACCCAGTCATCCTCAAAGCACCAGCTCAAGAGGTAAGAGGTCCTGACAAGTCCCCTTCCCCTTTCAATTTTGAATCAGAAGTCCAGAAGTTAAGAATATATGTGCCCCTGATAGAACTTGTAAAGAGTGAATTTTTTAGAAAGCCTATCCTTAATGCTCTTGAGCTGAAAGCCACACAATCCTCCACTAATGATGTCCATTTGCAAGATGAAAAACTTGCAGTTGTGCTTTTCCCAATGATTGAACCTACTAATGATAGTTCCCATCATTTTATGTCTCCTTAACTATTCATGACAAAATCCTCTGCAATTGCCTCCTAGACATAGGGGCCAACCACAATTTGATGCCCAAAGCTGTCAGGAAGAGTTAGGCCTTGATATCACTAGACCTTACCATGATTTATTCTCATTTGATTCAAGGAAGGTGAAATGTTTGGGATTAATTAAAGACCCGGCCATTACCCTAACTTAGCTACCCATGAAGAGCATGATAATGGACATTGTGGTAGCAGATATCCCTCCTAAGTTTGGCATGCTGCTATCCAGAGGATGGATTAAGAGACTAGGTGGGACATTACAAAATGACTTATCTTATGCCATTGTCCCAATCTTTGGGGGAGAAAGCAGGAGATTATATAGAGAGGCACAACTAGCATACATCATCAATGATGAGAAGAACCTTCTAATCATCCTATTTATACTGTCGACACGGATTTTGGAGCATGTATTCTCCAAATTGAGGAATCCCAGAAGGCCTCCTTGTATTCAACAAACCAATAGTCCAGGCCATGGGAGAGCGAGGAACTCAGGTTTGGGAAATGTTCTTTGATGGAGCATGTTCAAGGGAAACTACAAGAGCAGGTGTGGTGCTGATATCTACAAAAGAAGAAAGCACACATCTGTCTTTTAAGTTGGATTTCCATAGTAGAGTATGAGGCTTTGATATTGGGCCTTAACGCAGCTAAAGACACAGGAATCAAGAACATAAAGGTGTTTGGAGATGTTGATCTCATCATTCAGAAAGTGAACAAAACATTTCAAGCAAGGCACCCAAGGCTAAAAGCATATAGAGATGAGGTATGGAGACTTGAAGATTCTTTTGATAGTTTTTGTATCTCATATATCCCTAGAGCCAAAAATCAACTTGCTGACTCCCTTGTTGTGTCTGCTAGCATGTTTACCCCTCCCATGCCTCCCAGACTAGTTTATGAAGTTCAGATGAAATATAGACCATCCTTGCTTAATAATGTCCAACATTGGAAATTTTTTGAGGATGATGAGGTAAATAGGTTTCTACAAATCATTGATGAATTCTTTGAAATGAAAATTGACCAAGAGAACGAAGCCTTGGAGGAAATTCCCCAGCCCCAGCTTAGAAACAAAATTGGCAAAAATAATATTGTCTAGTTGCCCAACAATCAGATACCTAAAGGTCTAGTTCCTTTAGAAAAGTTGTTTGACCAAAATGATGTACCTTATAAGGTTTCCCAAAAAGAAGATCATTCTGCAGTCCATAGGCATAATATAGGGAGTCCAGGGCATCCAAGATACATAAATCTGTCCACCCATCTATCTGCTACCAAAAGTTATGAGTACTGCAATTTAATGAAGCAATTTGCTAATGTTTTTTCCTAGAAACATAGTGACCTAAAATCGTATGACAAAAAGGTCATCCATCATAAAATTCCTTTAGCGAAAGACACCATCCCTTTTAAATAGAAACTGAGGCACATAAATCCTTTGCTCCTCCCTCTAATTGAAAAAGAAATCAAGAAGTTGTTGGCTACCAAAATCATAGTCCCCCTAAGATATTCAAAGTGGGTAGCCAACTTGGTAGTTGTGAGGAAGAAAAGTGGAGAAATCAAGCTTTGCATTGATTTCATAAATTTAAACAAATGCTCTAAGAAAGATAGTTATCCTCTACCCAAGATGGAGCATTTTCTACAGAAGGTCTCAGGATCCAATGTGATGTCTTTCCTAGATGGATTTTCAGGATATAACCAGGTTGTTGTACATCCAGATGACCAAGAGAACACTGCATTCACCACTCCTTGGGGCACTTTTATGTATTCCAAGATGCCCTTTTGGCTAATGAATGTTGGAGCCACCTTTCAGAGAGCTATGGATATATCTTTTGTAGGAGAGAAGGATAAGTTTGTCCTTATCTACCTAGATGATATAACAGTATACTCCAACAGCCATCAAGATTGTTTACAACATTTGAAGAAAGTGTTTCTGAAGTGTAAAAGGCTTGGGATTTCGGTCAATCCTAAAAAGTCATAGTTTGCTTTAGAAGAAGGAAATTTTTTAGGACATGTTGTTTCTACTACAGGTGTCAGAATTGACCTAGAAAGAGTAAGACCAATACAGACCTTGTCTGTCCCGAGATCAAAGATGGTTATCCAGTCCTTTCTGGGAAAGATAAATTTTCTAAGGAGGTTTATCCCAAATTTTGCAGAATTTGTAAAGCACATTTCATCCATGTTGAAAAAGGGGTTAGAAATCAAATGGATTGATGCAACAAGAAGATATTTTGATTCCATTAAGAAAGCTATTATGGAAGCTCCTACTTTAATTAGCCCAGATTATAGCAAGGAGTTCCATGTATTTTCATTTGCCTCTAATGACACCCTTGCAGCAGTTTTATTGCAAGCAGATGAGGAAGGCTCAGAGCATCTAGTGGCATTTTTTAGAAAAAGATTAAGGGATGCTGAGCTGAGGTATGATATCATTGAAAAAAAGCATATGCTCTTATAAAATCTTTGAAAGCTTTTAGAATTTACATTTTGCATTCCAAGGTAATTGTGTATGTGCCCTCTGCTTCAGTAAAAGTTGTCCTAATGCAGCCACATCCTGATGGAAGAAGGGCTAAATGGATTGAGGCCATCCCTACTAGAAAGGCTGATCATCATGTGGTCATGAGGCTCTTGACAGAGAATATCTTTACCAGTTTTGGCTATCTACATAAATTAGTCACAGACAATGCAACGGCCTTCAGGGCAAAAGAGTTGGTGGACATGTGTGACTCAATGGGCATTAAGTTAGTTCATTCCACCTCATACTACCCTCAAGGCAATGGTCTAGCAAAATCTTCCAACAAGAGCCTGATAAGGATAATTAAAAAGCTGTTAGAAGACAACAAAAAGAGTTGGGATTCTAAGCTCAAGTATGCACTGTGGGCTGATAGAGTGACCGCCAAGAAATCCACATGGAATTCTCCATTCAAGCTCGTATATGGCACTGAGGCTGTATTCCCAATTCAGTTAACCCTCCCTATGGCAAAGTTTTTGCAAGAAGAGTAGAATGAGGAAGAGGACATGGCATAGAGGATTTGTGATTTGGCAGAAGTGCATCAAATCCAGGATCAACTGGTTGATAAGTTTGCAATGAATCAAAAGAGGATCAAGGAAGCCTTTGACAGGAAGGCAAAGACAGATAGTTTTCAGGTTGGAGACTTGGGTCTTAAGTGGGATACACTAAAAGAGAAGAAAGGCAACCATGGGAAGTTTGATGCTTTGTGGACCGGACCTTTTGTCATCACTCAGGTCCAAGGGAACAATACTTTCATGCTGCAAAGTATGGAAGGAGAAACAGTTTTTGATGTCCCAATTAATGGGCAATTTTTGAAAATTTATGTTGTTTAAGGTCTTCAGGCCTTAAAAGTTGTAAATAGGTTGTTTTATCAGTTTTAGTGTAAGCTTAATTAGACTCCATGCCCAATGGAACACTAGGAAATTTTTCTCATCTGGTTTTTACAGGAAAGGCATTGGTCTATAGTTCTTGAGACCTCACAGGGAGGATCTCATCCCCAGAAGGAGCCAGTGTTAGCTCTGCCACATAACTATGGTCCTTCAAGCTCAGGGATAGAATTAATTATGATTGGTTATGCTCAAAGGAGGCCTATGATGGTTGTTCTCACCTTTTTCCTTTACCCTACTCACCCTCCCTTCATCTCCCTTTCTTGTGCTTTTTTGTTAAAAACCATATAAAAACCCCTTTTCTTAAGCCCCGAGCACTAAAACCCACAACTCGATAAAAATGCACCCATGTGACTCTGCACCTCCATAAAATTATCGTTGTAACCCCAACCGTTGATCTCCGCCCACCGATCTAATGGCTCCTGTCGTGACCAATAAAGCAACTTGCGCGATCGTTTCCCCCACCACCCGATCATCTTCGTCGAAGATCCGACGACAGCCACTCTTCCCACGCCCATAACATGATGAGACGTTAACGCATGATGGAGAGTGGTTTTTGTCTCTCCTCCATCGCCACACGTCACACGCCGAATGGAATCACATGCCCTCACCCTTTTACTGCCCAACGTCCAACGGCGGTGCTATCAAAACCGCTTACCACTTAAAACTCCATCCCCGCCTGATAACTGTCGTGTGCCTTCTCCATCCGATCACCATTGGATCTGTCTGCCTGAGATCCAACAACCCACGTTCGCTCCGCTCCTACCTCTTCTGTTATCTTCCGCCAAACCATCTCCGCTGTCTGTTCTCCCAATCTAACGACCAATCTTTCTCCTTCATTCAACCCATCCACTCGCCATATAGTCCATGTCCCTTGACCATTCTGTGCACCTGAAGGACGATGGTGATTGACTACTAGTACCAACCACATTTGCTTCCCAACAACCGCATTTAACAAATAGTATGGCCGAGGAGGAAAAGGACAGAGAATGAGCATGTAACTGCATTTAGAAGTTATGGAACTTCATGGATACGAACACTCCAGCTACTTAAGAGGACAACGGAACAACCAAGAAGATCAGATTCACCCACTAAGACAAGTAAACACGCTCAGAGACACCATCAAGCAGTTAAATGCAGTTGGTGGTTAATTATGACCCTTCCATACCTAAAATGGCCAAGTGCCTTTGTAATAAAACTCTATATATACCCACAAACAAGATGTAATCAGGGTTGATGGTTAATGTTTTGATGTAAGGTTCAACTTCTGGAGACTATAACTACTTTGACACTTGTAGTATCTTGTCTTCATTTTTAGCTAATACAAGCTTCTTTTGCTGTTAATTGCTCACTTTCCATTTATCTTCACTTCCAAGCTATGTCTGATATGTTGTATTTCTAAACTCTTGATGTTTAGCATTAGGGTAGCCGTCATCCTACCTCTATGTTAAAGTCTTGTATGTATCATTGAATAATTTATTCAAGTTTCTCTTCATCTAGTGCCAGAGAGCTATCATCTTGTATGTGCATTAGTATATTAGATTTGCAGACTTCTTTACTCATTGCAGCCGACCATCACATGTTCTTGTGCATTTGTTGGTGTGGTCAGTATTCTCCATAGTCACCCAATCTTAAACTGTGAGTAGTTGGTGGTCTAAATCCTTGTAGTCTGGGGGTGTTCACACATGTCTAGAGTTAAGCAAAGTAGTACTGGTTATCTAGCTTGGATAAGCATCATTCCTTCCATTCACCCATTTGCAACAATAAGTTAACTTTATATGTTACCAGGCATCTTTGAGCTACAACCTAGGATAGCTTCTTGGAATCCTAACAGTCCCATAGGGCTGCGATTTGAGTCATAATCATCGAATTTGTCAGAAGATTGATTCTTTTGCAAATATGCTTCCTCCATTATCTTTAGATATTTTTCTTCATAGTCCGGCTCAGTGGGGTCTTCAGCATCCTGGTACACATCTAAAAATAAATGTCCTTTCCTTTTGAAGATGCTATAGATGCTATAGCTACTTTAGAGGACTATCCAACTTCCAACTTTATTTGATCTTTGTAGGCATGATGGCTTTGGTAGGGTACCTTGAATGGGTCATCTATTTTTATCCATCTACTAATATAAGATGTAGGATTTATCTCTATGTCCAAAAAGGAATCTTATGAGCTTTCAAGAAGGATGTCATCTATTGTACTGGTAGCTCTATCCCATCCAATAATTCCCATTTGAATATCCAGAACATGATGGTTGTTGTTTCTATTGCGTGTTCTACCAAAATTTTGTAGTGATCACTTACACCTTCTTTATCTTACCATCCAAACTCAAAATTGAATGATGTGCATACCCTGGTTCACAGTAACAAGATGATCGAACATATAGTGTCTGCTGTCCAATTTCCTGAACTTACTCCAACTATGATTAATGCTTTTTGGTTCACAGAAAATTTCAAAACAGGATGCTTCCCTTGTAATTCCGTCAATTTTTTAATGATGTGGATTTTTTCAACTAAGTTTTGCATGGGAAAGTCTTTTAACCATCCCAAGACTCTATTCACTTCATCTTTGTTTTTTGCAAAGGCAGAATTTTCTAAAAACTGGTTTGTAAAAACCTATTAAAAAGGATTTGGATCAATAGCATTTCTAATTTCTGGGCTCTGAAAATCCCATGGTGCTGAAAAGATTTTGATATACTGCAAAGTTATTTCTACACATTGAGATCGTCTTTCAACCTATTTCTTCTTGCAATATCCATCCTTGATTTCCCAATCTGCAAATGTGTCGAAAATTTCATACTGAGGAAAAGTATCCGAGTGCATATAATCTAGATCTCTTCTTTGTAAATATGATGCTTCCAACTCTTGGAATAGATATGGGATTCTTAAGGACTGTAAAAACTTTCCAACTTCTATCTTGATATTAATATCATCAAGGTCCATCATCTTAGCACTTGTAAAGATTTCAAGTGTGAAATCAATACAACCAATCATCTGATAATAATTTAAAATCTGTAAAAGATAAATCATAGATTGTGTATATTATATGGACCATAGATCATCAAGAGTTCTGAAATATAATTTGACTTTCATATTTGGTAAAGAGTATACTTTTACCAATTCAGGATCCAATCCAAGAAGTGTGCCAATATTCTTTGATTTCCAGGCTTGACATTTCTGAATCCACTGATTTCTTTGAAGCCTCAGTCCAACTACCTTCTTTATTTCAAGACAAAGATCTTCAACATGTTTTTCAAGAATTTTGAATCTTTTTTCGAGAGTGAAAAAATTATTTGGCTGATCCGGAATATCAAAAATGCTTCCTTTGACTTCTTTTTTGTTGTGGCCAATTCTATGAGCTTTATTCATTTCCCTAGTAAGAGCATCAGTAATATCGTTAGAATTTCCAGGAATCCATTCTACATCAAAATCATATTGCTGGAACCACTTTTTCCATGCTAATAGACTTCCTCTTGCCATTTGTCTCGATAATTTTGCTGACAAGAAATATTTAAAATTGATTGAGTCATTCCTAATCAAGAATTTCATGGCGCAAGATACAATTCAAATTTTTGAATGCCATTAAATATTGCAAGAGTTTCTTTTTCAGCAGCAAAATAATTTTTTTGATTGGAGAGAAATTCTCCTGATGCATAGGCGCATAGTTCTTCCTCTTTATTTTCCTCCTCCTTTTCAAAAAGGATAGCTTCCCAAAATTCATTTGAGGCATCTATTTATAGGATTAACAATCCATCTCCTGGGGTCTACAGTTTTGGAAAGGACTTACATTCTTCTTTGAGATTTTTGACAACGGTAGTGGCTTGACTAGACCATCTTGATTTCAAATGCTTTTTGATAGGAGTAGTCTTTTCGGATAAACTTGGAATGTATTTATGGATGTAATTTAAAACACCCAAAAATCTCTAAATCATTTTGGTGTCTTTAAGTTCATCAGGAAACTCAGCGAGCTTTGTCAGAACATGAGGTTGTGTTTGTATATGTCCATCTACTACATGAATCCCAAGGAAATCAATATCATTTTGGAATAACACCATTTTCTTTTCTAAGAGGACAATACCATGAGCTTGAACTTCTTGAAAGCATATTTCTAGATGAGCCAAATGCGTTTGAAATCTAGACTGTGAATTAAAATATCATCAATGTAAGTTATGATAAAATCATAGTTACCAAAGATAAAATCCATTCTCTTTTGGAAGAAAGTAGGAGCATTCTTTAATCCAAATGGAAGAATTTTCCATTGATAAAATTATGTTGGACATGTGAATGTTGTCTTATGTCTGTCTGCTTCTTCAATCTGAATCTGATAATAACCAGATTTCATATCAAATTTACTGAAGATTTTACTCTTCTGAATCTTCTGCATTAGTACTTCTTGACAAGGTAAGGGATAATGAATGCTTTGAGTGATTGTATTCAATGGTTTATAATTAATAACAATTTTTGCTTTACCTCGAACTATTTCGGAATGATTCCGAACCAAGAATGCAGAACATGAATAGTGAGGGACACTAGGTTCAATCAACCTCAACTTCAACAATTCTTCAATCTGTTTTTTGATCTCTTGTTCATCGGAAGAAGTGCAGGGAATTAACTTACCTTTTAATCCATTATCATGCATGGTCACAATCTCTTGCTTGGGGCTCTCGTTTTCCCAAAACTTCTGAGGTTCTTCTAAGTAGCTTTTCATTAATCGCTGGTATATAGAAATTTGTTCCTAAGTCCACTGAGGATCTATTACTACTTTTTGTTTTGTTTTGAGAGCTTCTTTTTCCTCATAAATCTGCACTACTTTCTACCAATATTTGGAATCATTTATTGGATTTCTTGTACTGGTTTTCTTCTTGCTTTCTCTTTGAACTTTTGAATCTACAAATTTTAGCCTTGGAACAGAGATTGCTTGTTTTTTGAAATTTTAACTTTATCTTCGCTAATGGTCACGGGCAAGACAGAATTGATAAATGGCATACCCAAAAATAAACTGGCAGATGCGTCATAATGCTGTATAGAAGATATCTTGACAATCTTCTGACCTACTTTTAAGGAAATATTATCTACATAGTGGGTAAGATTAACTGTACCTCTGACCATTTCTGAAATTAGGATATTCTGGAGAGGTTTCCATAATCCTTTAAACAATGATGGTGTAGCAAGATTGTTTGAGCCACCAGTATCAATAAATGTATCAAGATCTATCCAACTATTTTTAACCTGGACTGAAACTGGTATATACAAAATATTATTGGTTTTTACAATTTTCTTCAAAAAAAAAATTCTGCAGCTAGGTCAAATTCAGGGACTGGCAGTGAAGAAGTCTGTCCAACATTTTTCTTATATGGACAAAAAGAGTTTAGCTGAGGAAGAATAGAGATGACTTACTTTCCTTTGTCATTCTCTAGGGGTTGAGACCAACATAAAGATTCGGCTTGACAGATGTCAAAACTTTCTAAGTCAATCTCAAATTCTTCACTGTAGTGGAGTTCTTCTTCATCTTCAATTGAAAATTCATTAGTAGAACAATCATAACAAATATTCATCTTTTGAATAGAATTGATTAATTCTTCATCTTCTGAGAAAGAAGCATCAGTTAACATATATACATCTGATGGTTCTTCTTCCGACTATACAATAGACCAATTGTCATAAAACTCTTCAATATCTACACAGGCTTTTAATTTACCGGATGTGCTCTTTGTACATGCACGAGCATAGTGTCCTTCTTATTTGCATATGAAACAACAATTATTTTTGGTTCTCGGTTGTTTCCTCTTTTTCAAGAATCTAAAATTTTTGAAAGGTCGTTTGGGATTTGCAATTTTCTTGGTCTTGAATTTTCCATACCTTTTGTGCTTTCTCTTTTTCTTAAATGGTGTCTAGGGTAGAACAACACAACAAACATTAGCACTGGGAGTTATATCATATGCTTGTTTTTGCCAATTTTTAAGGTAGAATAATTTTATATTCTAAAATTTGGGCTAACCATCTTTTATAAAAATTGGAAATTGGCAAATTGTTTTGTGAAAAATCATGGAAAATTAGCCCACTGGGTGAATATTAGCCCCTAAAATTTTCCATAATGGAATCCCACCAAGACTCGGTCCTCTTCAAGCTCCATCAACTATGCAAGATGTCCCTCGAAGGCTTTGTGATCTGCCATACATGTGAGAGATGCTATGTGAAAACTGGGCATAATATACTCCATTGGGATTACAACTTCTATCCCATAGACCAATTTTAATGATGTTTGTCCTATTAGTTGGTTGCATGTAGTCCTATATGCCCATAGTACTGCAGGTACGTACACATCCCGGTCATTTCGCTGTGCGTTTCAGATATTCGTCATCGCATTCTCCAAAATCTTGTTGAAGGCTTCAATAGTTCCATTGGCCTGTGGGTGATACGGTGTACTCTTCTGATGCTAGACCTAGAATTCTTTTGTCAACGAACTAATTGTTTCGTTCAAAAAGTGTGTACCTCTATTTCTCATCAAAACTTTTGAGCAGCCAAATATAGTTAAGACATATTCAAACAAAAACTTTGTTGTTGTAGCCATTGTACAATCCTTAACCGGCTATTCTTCTGCCCATCTGGTAAGATACTCTATCACAGTGATGATTTAGTTCACCCTCGTTTTCTTCCCTGGGGGCTGAATTGGCTGAACAAAATTAATCGCCCATTTTTCAAATGGCTACAATGATACTTGAGGTTGTAATGGAAATTCATCTTTTTGCAATGGTCCTCCTATTCACTAACATGCATCGCATGCTTTACAATATGCCTTGGAATCCCTGTGCAACATTTGCCACCATATACGTACGTGCAAAATCTTCTGCATAGTTGCCTTTCATGCATAATTTCCTCCCACAACCCCTCCATGAGCTTCAACGAGAATGTTATTCCTCTCAAAATCTAGCACATATATTCACAATATTTCATCTGCACCCATATTATATAGATTTCCCACAATAACTAAAAAGTCTGCCATGCACACTACTAGTTCCTTCTTTTGCTAACTTATATACCCTTTGGGTGCCATCCCAGTAGTCAAAAAGTGGATAATATCTGCAAAATGATTATTCGCTACATGCACTGCGAAGAGATGTGCATCTGGAAACCCTTCCTCCAAATTATTAGGCTCCTCTCCTGTTTCAATCCGCGACAGATGGTGAGGCCCCACGTTTAACCTTCCTGGTTTTACAATTACTTCAAAGTTGTATTCCTAGAATAGAAACAACCATCTACAGATCGTCCCCCCCAACACTGGCTTATTGACCAAGTACTTCAAAGAAAAATGATCTGTGTACATCTTGAAATTCCCTCTTAACAGATAGTGCCTGGACTTCTATAGCGTGTACACCATAGACAATCCTTCACACTCGGTCATTGAGTAATTCTTCTCGGCCTTCGATAAGTTCCTACTCGCAAAAGGCTATAGTATGGTCCATTTCTCCTTCACCAGCTTGCATTAACACTACACCCAACACAATTCAAGATGCATCCACATTTACGTGAAATTCCTTCTTCCAATCCAAGAATACCAAGATCAATGAGGTGAACATCTTTTCTTTCAAGAGATCTAAGCTACACTGACATTCTTCATCCTAACAGATTGTTGCATCCTTCTTCAGTAGTTTCGCCATAGGTGCGGTAATATGTGCATATGATTTGATAAATTTTCTATAATATCCCATATGTCCTAGTGTCACACGCAAATTCTTAACACTTCTCGGGGACTCCATATTCACTATCACCACAATCTTGGTAGGGTCCACCATCATCCCTTGCTTGCACACCACATGACCCAACAAAATTGCAAAGGAAACATAGAATATGCATTTCTTTAAATTCAGCACAATCTAACATCTACGACACATGTCCATCATCAGGCACAGACTCACTACAAGGTGCTTTACTAATCCGAACACTATTTAGTCATCAAAGTACACCTCCAAGAACTTATGAATGAACTCCTTGAATGTCGTGATGACTACACAAGAAAATATCGCAGGTGCATTCTTAAGTCCAAATGGCATCACATTGTATATAAAACAACCCCATTCTATCGTGATGGTCATTTTTCTCCTATCCTCAATCTTAATCTTGATTTGATGATACCCAAAAAACCCATCAGTAAATGAGTAGGCCTCCTACCCTCCAACATTGTCCTACACTTCACCTGTAAACAGTGTCGAGAAAGGGTCATGGACACATGCATCATTAAGATTCCGTAGATCTACGCAAATCCTTATCTCACCCTTTTGCTTCTTCTCCTGAACCACCATCGGGATCACCCAATCAAATTCTTCAATGGGTTCTATGATGTCTTCTTCCAGCATCTCATCTAACTCTTGGTGAACCTTTTCCTTACATTTAGGATTAAGGGGATATGGTCTTTGCTTAATAGGCTTCACGTCCAGCTTCAGAGTAATCTTCATAACATCCAAATCGCTAATTATACCATTCACCAAAAATTTGGTAGGAAATAAATCTTGATATTCACGGAGCAACTCAATGGCTTTATGCATAGTAGCATCATCCCAATAATCTCCAATCTTTGAAAACTTCATCTCTGCTTTAGTACTAATATTTACTTGCTTTATCTTCAATGGCACAGTGATGTATGGGTTGTTTATTTGTGGGTTTTTGGGTAGCGAAAGCCCCGGGTAATGGTTACGAGGCGAAGCTGGACATTTTAGGTAAAGTTATGATAAAGACTCTGCTGAACGCACAGAACACGAATTGTAATAGGTTGAGTCAAAGAATAATCTGCCCAAAATTAATAAAATTAATGTAAATAGAGTCGGCCGTGCAGGCATTGCGGGCCAGGAAAGGGTATAAATAGAGTGCGGCTCTATGAGGGAAAGGCAGTTCTTTTGGAAGATAAGATGTAATGGGTTCTTAAAAGAAGATAGTTTAAAAGCGTTTGTAAGTCTGAGTCAAGGGTTAGGTAGGAGGTAGAGGCTCTACAGCTGTGTGCGTAGAGGCCTAGAAAGTCCGCAGTTGTGTGTGCCAACCCCTGCAGCTGAGTGCGTAGTGTAGATATGGATGTACCGATGAAGAATAATAATAAAGATAAGTTTGCTTCTGTAATTCTATATTATCGTGCATCTGTCTTTATGGTTTACCTTTCTATATGTGGTTAATGCAAATGTGATGAATGTAGCGAATCTGGGTTCATTTTGTGCGTAAATAAATGATGTTGGTTAAACGTTTGCTTAAAGACCCTGTCGAATAGTTCTAAATCATAACTGCTTCCTTCAAGTAGAATAGTGCATGAGTAAGAAAATTATAATCACCCTGGATCAGCGCGAACGTAAAGCAACGCAGAGTTATAGAATAGTGCGTGAACCCTCCAGTACACATCTAGACATCCCTAGGGTGCGGAAACCTGGTTCCAACACCATCCCCTACTACCTTGGGTGAGACCTCAATCCGTGCTCCACGGGCTGTTGCCGAAAGGGCCGGTAGCTATGGGATTTGTTTGGGTAAATAACTCTTCCGAACCTTGGTTAGGCCCAAACAAGCCAACAAATGGTTCCATTCCCAAATTGCACTCAACTTAAAGAAGTGTACTTTTCTCATCCCTTTCGGAAACTTATTGGGCCATGTGGTTTGTAAGCAAGGGCTAATGGTGGATTCGAAAAAAATTGTTGTCATATTGAATTTGCAAGTGCCGCACAGTGTAAATTAGCTATGCGCTACGTTAGGACACATGGGCTACTATTAGAAATTCATCAAAAGCTATGCCCAGATTACAGCTCCGATGGAGAAATTGCTGAAAAAGGATGCTACTTATTGCTGGAATGAGGAATGCAATAGAAGCCTAGAGACGCTTAAGGAGAAAATGGCTTCCGCGCCTATATTGGTCCTTTTGAAATGGGACATCGAGTTTCATGTGCATGTGGACGCATCTTCTATCACACTGGGCGAGGTACTCACTCAACCAAGAATGGAGGGGCTGGATCATCCGATTGCATTCACAAGACATAGGTTGTCTAAGGTAGAGAAGAATTACTCCACTACTGAGCGATAGGGATTAGTGATGGTATACACGCTCCAGAAGTTCCACCACTATCCGCTTGGAGGACATTTTAAGATGTACACAGATCACTTTGCATTCTAGTACCTTGTGAATAAGCCTGTGTTGGGGGCGCATTTGTCGATGGTTGTTGTTGTTTCAAGAATATGATTTTGAGGTTGTTGTAAAGCTGGGACATCTAAATGAAAGTCCATATCATCTGTCCCAAATTGAGACCGGTGAAGAACCAACAAATCTATAAGAAGGACTTCTGGACGCTCAATTATATGATGACCACTTTGCAGATATAATCCACTTTTTAACTACGAGCACTGCACCCCAAGGGTATTCTATCTAGCAAATGAAGGGATTGGTCATACGCACAACAAATTTTACTGTAATTGTAGGCCACCTCTACAAGATGGGTAACGATGAAATATTGCGCAGATACATACCCGATTTTGAGCACGGACAGATCATGGCCGAAGCACATGGAGGGGTTGCTGGCAGACATTACATAGACTGTGCCGCAACTCAAAATATTCTTCGCGCCGGATTCTGTTGGCCCACTCTACATCAAGATTCGAAGGCATATTGTCGGGCCTGCAATGTGTGTCAACGGACAGGAAAGCCGTCGCGAAGGGACGAAATGCCACTTCAGCCACAGATGATGCTACAACCATTTGAGAAATGGCTGATTGACTTTGTTAGGCCTATCAAACCGTGAGGAAAGATGAGCACGTGCTATATCATCACTGTGACTGAATACTTGACCCGATGGGCTGAGGCACAGCCAGCTAAAGATTGCACGATGGCGACAGTGGCGAAATTCTTATTTGAAAATGTATTGACTAGGTTCAGCTGCCCCAAAGTTCTCATGAGTGATAGGGGAACACATTTTTTGAATGAAACAATCAATGCACTCACTAAGGAATTCTAGATCTATCACCAACAGAGTACGCCCTACCATCTGCAGGCAAATGGGACTGTTGAAGCCTTCAACAAAATTCTGGAAATTGCATTGATGAAAGTTTGCAATGCATGACAAAATGACTGGGATTTACACATTCTTGTTGTGCTATGGGCATACAGAACCACATGCCAAAAGTTGATAGGCCAAACATCGTTTCAGTTAGTTTATGGCCAGGAGGTCGTTATTCATGGAATATATTGTGCCTAGTCTGCGAATTGCGGCAATCACAAGTATGGCAGACCGTGGGGCATTAGAAGAGAGGCTCGCACAACTAGAAGAATTAGAGGAATGGTTTCTAGCTAGATTCCATCATCATGTACATAAACGGTGCAAGAAAGCGTGGCATGATCATCATATCAAGGTGTGAACTTTCAAGGAGAATGATCTAGTCTTGTTGTATGATAGTAAGTTCGAAAAATTCCCAGGAAAACTTTGCATGCACCGGTTGGGACCCTATGTCATCAAAGAAGTTACCGATGGAGGTGTGGTTTAGCTAGCTAAACTCAATGGAGACCCATTTCTAGGAAGAGTGAATGACAGTCGCCTAAAGCTCTACACAAGCGGGCCAACCACCTGACTAACCAAGGATAAGATAGTCTCACCACTCCAACTAGTTGAAAGAGAGCAGGGGACAATAAAGTAGTCTGGGGAACAGATGCACGAGTACCATGGTGCATGAGAATTCAACCAAACATGAGGGTCATAGTGGCGCGAGGAGGCTCACGTCGATGCGTCGATCGTAATGATGACCGTTGATATCACTATTCATGACAAGATGTCGGTAACATGGCAAAATAGAGCGAGCAGTGGGCAATTAAGAGAAACAATACAAGTCAGATATGGAATGAACGGCTACAGATTCCACACAGGATGGTTACACATGCGAAAACGAGTGGCAATCACTGCATTTGAATTTCACATGGCTTATAAATTACCAAGGGAACTCCACTCTGTAGCCTACAGTTTGAAAACACCGATGGAACTATTCATTGTTTATGCATAGGGTATGCACCCGAAGGTTAATCTAGGCAATAGAGAGGCCAAACTCTTTGCAGAGTATGTGGGTGATTGATGCAGGCATCCCACAAGCTACAACATCACCAATAGGAGCTATATCGGCAAAGAGGGAACAAGAAGTAGAATTGGTCCAAAGGCTGTCACCTTTCCCAGGGGTAGGTCAGTGTACTACAACAGAACAACGAAAGGATGAACAGATGGTGACCATGGCTAGATATGTAGTTAGTAAGTCGCACCTGATGTCCCTCAAAGATTGGGATCTTATGGACATCAGCCAGGGTCGTGAAAAATTGCAACACAAGCTGCAACGGACGGTGCGAAGGGCAGGTACGAAGGTCAAAAGAAGTTGCGGTGGTACCAGGAGGTGGCTCCCCTGCTCACGCTAGACTCTCCGGAGGGGGTGTTCTGTGTTAACCGAGCAGAGCAGAATGAACATTATTAGTTGCAAGATGTGGTAGAAACACTGAAGCAGGAGATGGATGAAGCATTTTAGGAAACAAGGAAGGAGTACCAAGACAACAACCATCACTCACAGGGAGGCAAACTGCGAAGCCAAGGCAGAGTGTCTAGTTGCATCAATGAAGTGACTCAGGACGAGTCACGATGATTGTGTTGGGGGACTGTTGGGTAGCGGAAGCCCTAAGCAATGGCTACAGGGCACAAAGCTGGACGTTTTGGGTAAATTTAGGATAAAAACTCCACTGAATGCACAGAGCGTGAATTGTAATAAGTTGAGTCAAAGGGTAGTCCACCCAAATATAATAAAAAGTAATGTAAATAGATTCAGCCTCGTAGCGATCGCGGGCCAGGAAAGGGTATAAATAGTGCACGGCTCTATGAGGAAAGGTGTGGAGTATCAAAGAAGGTATGTTTTGATGGTTATTTCAGTATCTTTTCATTAGGACTTATAAGCCTTTTTGCATTATGAACTTAGAAAATAATAAAGAATTATAACGAAACATGTAAGATTAATATAGAATGCTGAAAATTGTTGTTTCCATGTACAGGAGGGAGGAAAAACGAAAAGTGTCCATCTTAAAGGAAAAGACAAAGATTAATTAACTATTATCCCTTCGACGGGAGACCGCATGCAAACTAGATCAAAACGGACCAACCTAGGAAAGGAAGCGGAGATACCAGCTCGGCGCAGAAAAGAGAAGAAATAACTCAGGATTAACGATTCTGCGAATCCCTCAGGATCCTTAATCTTGAGGGATCGCTATTTTATCTATTTTTGCATCTAGATATCTCTGTCATCATCCTTATATAAGGGATAGCATTGTTAGCTAGAGGAGATGATGCCTTTCTGTAATTTCTTTTAAAAAGATCAAGACTATGATCATTACGTCCTGTTAAGACTCGCGTTACTGTAATTTTACTTCATGCATTAATACAGACTTGGTTACTATTTTATCTTTGAGTCTGGATCAACCTTAAGCGGTGTACCCCTGGATGCTAAGGGCCCGACCCTGGAGGACTCTTGCTCTTGTACCATTACGTGTGGTTTCTGTGTCGTTTGCTTATTGACGTGATCTGGTAATATGTCGTGTTTTATAAAGTTTATGTTACATGCTCTGTTGTGTTTAACCCATTTAATATTCCTACAAACAAAAGTGTTGTATTGACACTGAATCATGTTACTATTCCTTTAGGTGTTGGTATAATGCGGTTAATCTCTACAGGATACTGTTGTTCCATTACAGAGTTTTTATGTTATGCGATTGTGCTTTAGCATCACAGAATATATCTTGGAAGTTCTGATTTTATATGATTATTGAATCCTTGAATATTATTGTTTTCATCTTGAGATGCAATCATATGCTTTTACTTAGAGCAATAACGGAATCAGATTAAGCACATTGTGTTTATATGGTTTTCAGGGTTATTCCATCTTGGATCCATAGGCAATGTTGTTCCATAGTGTGTGTACATCTTTAAGAATGAAGGGTTGATGTTTGGATTGGTGTGATTGAATAGATCCATAGCTTGTTGAACTTAGTTACTGCTCATTTCCTTAATTGTTGTTCCATTTCTGAATTGTTGTTCCATTTTTGAATTTCCGAATTGCTGTTCCATTTCAAATTGTTGTTCCATTTTAAATTGTTGTTCCATTTCAAATTGTTGTTCCATTTCAAGGTTGTTTTTCTATTTCATTGTTGTTTTCTTTACCTGCCGTTTCATTTCTTATTTGTCAAGGATGATCTCAGGCTGTAGTAAGCATCGACATTTGCTACCAGGCTCCCAGACCCCCATTTGTTTTCCGATTTCTTCTCCATCAGTTTCTAAAGGGATGGGTTATTGCTACCAAACCCTTGACTAATGAATTGATTCATATTGGAGTGTGTGATTTAGCCTTTCGAAGTAGTTAAGTCATAGACACGTATTAATTTATTTTTGTAGTTTTAAAACAACTGTACTACGAGCATTACTCTGACAAATGCGAAGCCTCAGACTGAGATACTCTTTGAAATAGCAAAGCATTCCCGGATTGACATATCAATGTGAGGTAACTAGAGGTGAAAGAGACCCTTTTTATAGCTCCACATTTTGGCGCCATTACCGGGGAAAGAGTATAGCCATTTGTTTTTTTCAGAGCAATGTACGAACCTGCTAGGGAAGAATTGGGTTTTGAAAACGGAAGGTAAGAACCTAGTGTGGAGCATGTAGAAGCCCTGCTCCTTTTCCCGCTTTCTTGCAGATTTGCTGCTATCTGCTTAAGAAGGATTTAGTAGTTAAATTGAGTGCATGACTAAGTAGAAAAAGCCAGAGAAAAATTCCAAGCCTTTACCAAAGCCAGAAAAAGCTAAGGGGCTGATGACCCTTGGTCGATCAACCTTCATAGACGAAATCTATAAGAAAGCCGAATCTCAGCCCTTAGTAGGAGCCAGGAAAGTTACTTCCAAACAGCCTACTAGCTCCCTTCAGGCCACAGGTTCACCATCTGTAGCCTCTACTGAGGTGCATAGTCAAATTGACGAACAAGACTTTCAAGAAATTGAAATTTCTATTCCAGAACTATTGCAGGAAGGGAATTGTAGTTATCTTTGTGAAGGAGAAGGAGAGACAGGGGAAACCGAGGAACCAAGATCTCCTCTTAGGATAAATCAGCCATTGAGTAGTCCAGACAAAGGGAGTGTGGCAAAAATTAATATTGAAGGGACCCAATCCCCTCAGACAAAAATCTGAGATAGAGGAAGTGCTATTAAAGTTGTTCCTGTCAAAGCCATTCCCTCTCAACCTAGGAACACATTCCTAGATATTCCAGAAGGTTATTGGCATATATTTGAACCAATGGCTCAAAATCCACCAAACACCGAAACCTCTACATTACAATACCCCATAGTGGATTCTGCAGCAAATGCCCCCATGAAAGTAATTCCCCTTCAAAATATCCCTACATTTCACAGGCTTACATCAGAAGACCCAGATGCATTTTTATTTGAATTTGATGTACTGTGCAGGGGATATGATTACACCACTGACCCCCAGAAACTAAAACTGTTTCCCTCTACCTTGAAAGGGGCTGCTTTAAGATGGTTTATGGGATTAGGTGGTGGGGTTATAAATAACTGGGAACAAATGAAAGAATCTTTTCTAAAAAAATATCAAGACTATTGCAGGTCTAGAGAACTGAAAGATGAAATATTCCAAATGATAGCTAGACCAAATGAAACATTAGAAGAGTATGTGGAACGTTTTTAGTGTAATCTACAAAGATCTCCCTATGCATCACTGCCTTTACCCGATAACGTGTTGAAAACAACATTAATAAGGGGCATGAAAGTACAATGGATCGAAACATTAAACATTATGGGAAAAGGGGATATTTATCAAGAAAGTTTTGTTGACATAATTGATTTATGTATTAGGAGTTTGAGAGGCAGTACACGAATCAAACCATCAGAACATGATCAGTTTGTAAGAGAAAATAAAATCCCATCAGAAGGAGTAATGCGTGTGGAAATTGGAAATTTCTTTGAAAATTTTAAAACTGATATACTAGGAACACTGACTACACAATTGGACGTTTTGCAGGCCAAGCAAAAGCAAATGGAGGTAGAACATAATTTGGCAATCTTCTGCCCCAAATGCAGGAAGAAGCATAGCCATAAGGAGTGTCCACTAGATGTAGTCAAAACATGCGCCATATGTACAAGGGATCACTCTACGGAAAGTTGGCCCTCACTACTTGGACTGAAAGCAGTATATAAGGAGGCAAAAGAAGAGCCAGAAGCAGTGTATTTGCTCAACCAACATCGTCAGTGGCAGCCGTGACAAACTGGTATTTTTTCAAACCCAGCTCCTCTTTTCAGTATCCGCAGTATAATGCTCAACAATATAATACATGGAAAAGTCAATTTCAGCCTCCATTTTTGAACTGGTCACCACAGTCATATCCTTCTGCAAACCCGTGGCTGAATTAGACGAGCCAATCTGGTTGGTCGAATCCTCCTTATCCCCCACCATATTGGCAAAACAACCCATATCCACCACAATGGACTCCCCCTACTTCACAAAGCTCAGCCTGGCAGACTAATTAGCAGAGACCAACACATCAGCCAGTAGGAAATATCCCTCTCCCTCAACCTACACTGCCAGCTTTACAACAAAATCCCCAGTCTAATCTAAGACCGCAACTCCCAGCCCAACCTAACCCCAATCCAAATAACAGACCGGTCCAATCTCTCCAAATCCTAGAAACACCAGAAGAAGGACCCGATGTGAGGGAGTGTAATGATCTTCAGCTAAGATCTGGGCGTATTATTCAAACTGGGGGAAATAAAACAGTTCAAATTGAAGATCAGTTGCCTAGATAACATTGGTCACATGAAGAGGATGTGAATAGACAACAAACTCATAATCAAACAACCACATCCTCTCCCCTGTTCCTAGAACGATTAGTCATACCTCGACCTATACAACAGCCTGATTTTGACATTCTGGGAGAATTGCAAAATTTGTACATAAAAATTCCATTCCTCCAAGCCATTCAAGACATCCCGATATATGCAAGAACTATTAAAGAATTGTGCATAAAAAGACCAAGGAGGAATATAATAAATAATCCAAGAGTTCAAGTAGTCGGCACTTTATCTGACTTATTATCAGGAAAGGAAACACCCATTAAGTATGAAGACTCAGGAAACCCAATAGTAACTGTCCAAATTTATGGCCAAACCCTGCCCAATGCCTTAGTTGATCTTAGAGCTACAATCAATATTTTAACAACCGCTACTTGCCGAAAGCTAGGCATTACATCTGTAGAACCCACCTCCATTTTGTTAGAATTGGCTGACTGATCTGTGGTTAGGCCGGAAGGCATACTAAATGATGTCATGGACTCGGTTGACTCCTGGGAATATCCAACCAATTTTCTGATAACAAATCCTAAAACCCGACTTGATGGACATCCATTGATCTTAGGAAGACCTTGGCTCGCTACTGCTGATGCCTATATCGGCTTTTGACAAGGGAACATGATCATAACCAAGGGGGCAGATATCAAGAATTTAGTACTATATCCCCCAGCGCAGCCAAGTATCACAATAGTCAAAACTAATAGGCACCCTGTATCATATCTTACTGATAACATTAGATCTCCATTAACTATACAAGAAGCACTTGAGTTCAAAGACCAAACAGAAGATGATGCCATCAGTAATTTCATTAGTCAAACTAAACTCACATCTCGTACCCTATGTCATATGATAAAAGTAGCATTTGATAACGAATTAGAAGAGGACCCTCTGAAAGATACGCATGATCACACAATTCCTGTCACTTCTATTGCACATAGTAAAACTGTGGAAATTGAACCTGGAAAAACCTTAAACATTAATGCCAACCTCACATCCGAACAAGAAACAAAGCTCATCCATATGTTAAGGAAATATAAAGAAGCATTTGCATGGGATTACCCTGATATGAAAGGAATTGACCCCCAATTATGTACACACCACATTTACATAGAAAATGATGCAAGACCTGTTAGGCAGCCTCAGAGGAGACTAAATCCTCATCTAAAAGAAGTAGTAAAAGCAGAGCTTCAAAAAATTTTAGATGTTAACTTTATCTGTCCTATCTCTGATAGTAAATGGGTCTCCCTGCTTGTGGTGGTACCAAAAAAGAATGGGAAATGGAGAATCTGTGTGGGCTACAGGGAGCTAAATAAAGCAACACAAAAAGATCACTTTCCTCTCCCATTCATCGACCAAGTATTAGACACTTTGGCAGGGAAGAAATTCTTTTCTTTCCTTGATGGCTTCAGTGGGTATAACCAAATACAAATCACCCCTGAAGATCAGGACAAAACTACTTTTACTTGTCCTTGGGGAACATTCGCCTACCGAGTTTTACCTTTTGGATTATGCAATTCCCCTACCACATTCCAAAGGGCTATCCTTAGCATTTTTTCAGACCTAATAAATGAGGGACTGGAAGTATATATGGTTGACTTTACTCCATAAGGAGATGAGTTTGATCCAGCACTGGATACACTAGAAAAAGTCCTACAACATTGCATTGCTACCAGGCTTTGTTTAAGCCATGAAAAATGTTATATAATGATTATGGAAGGACTTATTTTAGGACACTATATTTCAGCAGCTGGCATTCAGTTAGATCCAGCCAAAATCCAAATACTTTTGTTTATTCCTACTCCTACAACTCAAACAGAGGTACGTAGCTTTCTTGGATTCTCTGCTTACTACATAAGGTTTATAGAACATTATTCACGTATTGCTACACCCTTGTATGCACTAGCTGGTAATGTCGATTTTCTTTGGACAGAGAAATGTGAACATGCTTTCAAGGATCTGAAAAATCTCATATCTATAGCCCCAATCCTTCTAGGACCAAATTGGGATTTGCCATTCCAGATATCATCTGATGCCTCAGACACAGCCATTGGAGCGGTCCTTGGACAGGAAGAGGATATAAAACCATATGCAATTTATTACATTAGCAAAAATCTATCCCCTACTGAATTAAACTATATTGTCACTGAAAAAGAATTTCTAGCTGTTATACATGGTGTTAATAAATTCAGACATTACATTACTGGATATCCTGTTATCTTGTACACAAATCATTCTGCTATAAAATATTTAGCAAACAAGCCTATCACAAATGACAGAATAACTAGATGGTTGATTTTATTGCAGGAATTTGATATTACAATCAAGGATCGACCCAGGAGAGAAAACCCGGTAGCTGATTTCCTCTCAAGAATGCCAAAGCCAGTTGATGCAGTAGCAGTTGAAGATCAATTTCCAGATGAGCATCTCTTTGTTGTTGCTGTTCAAACACCCTGGTATGCTGACGTTGCCAATTACCTAGCAGTAGGTAAGTTATCAAAGCATCTAACCCCTAATGAGCGAAAACAGATTGTTCAGCGAAGTACTAGATTTTCTTGGATTGGGGGATATTTGTTTCACACAAGGGCGGACATGCATATCAGGAGATGCGTTCGAGAGGATAAAATTTTTGACATATTGAAAGCCTTCCATGACCAACCATGTGGTGGACATTTCGCTGATCGCAGGACTGGACATAAAGTGTTACAAACAGGGTATTATTGGCCCACAATTTTCAAAGATGCAAAGAAATTTGTCCAAACATGTGACAGCTGCCAGAGAGCGGGACGCCCTAGTCAGTCGGATGAGATGCCTTTGAAACCACACCTAGTCATCGAACCATTTGAGCGATGGGCTCTTGATTTTGTGGGAACAATCAACCCACCATCAAACTAGAAAACATACATTTTGGTGGCAACAAAATACGTCACCAAGTGGGTTGAAGCAGAGGCATTGCCAAGAGCCACAGAAAAATCTGTTGTACAGTTCCTGTTCCATCTATTTGTATGTTATGGCCTTCCAAGAGAGATAATTACAGATGGTGGACCATAGTTTGCTGGAAACAGAATAGCTGCAACACTCAATAACTATCATGTCCAGCATAAAATTACTACTCCATATCACCCACAGGAAAATGGGCAAGTAGAAAGCAACAATAAAATAATAGAAACAATTCTAACAAAAACTGTTGCATCACATAGACGTGATTGGGCTATCAGACTACCTGAAGCACTATGGGCTTATAGAACAACATGGAGAAGCACCACCGGTTACTCACCTTATCAGCTAATGTTTGGAAAACAACCTATTTTTCCCATAGAATTCGAAATCCAAACATTACGAACAGCACAGGAAGTTGGTTTAGACCTAACTGAGGCACAAACTAATCAACTACAACAGATCAATGAGCTGGATGAAATTAGACTCTCTGCACTTCAACACACTGCTCTGATATAGCAACAAAGAGCTAAATGGCATGATGCTCTCATTAAAAATAAAGTCTTCCATGAAGGAGACTAGGCTCTTTTATATGACTCTAGGTTTTAGGACTTCCCCAGGAAACTCCAGACTCATTGGCTGGGACCATATGGAATCCAGAAAGTACATGACAATGGTACCCTTACCCTAATTACTATTGATGGTTCTGGATATGCCTTTAAGGCAAATGGCCATCAACTCTGTCTCTATCACAAACCACTTACTCGGGAGTCCTTCTGCCAATAGCTACGCCAAGATTTAGATATGGAGATCTTAGGGGAGGAAGACAAGTCTTCCTCACCTGTAATTCACTAAGGAATTTACTTTTCTTTATAATATGTACATAACTTCTTGAGTTAATTTTTTACATATCTTTGAAACAAGTTTTTCTACCTCTGTTGTTCCTTTTCCAAAGGAATGACACGTTTATTTTCTGTTGTTTCTTTTCCAAACGGAACAACACTTTTGATTTCTGTTGTTCCTTTTCCAAAGGAACAACACTTTTGATTTCTGCTATTCCTTTTCCAAAGGAATGACATTTGTGTGCTTTTTGTTGTTCCTTTTCCAAAGGAACATCACTTTTGATTTCTGCTGTTCCTTTTCCAAAGGAACAACATTTGTGTGTTTTTGTTGTTCCTTTTCCCAAGGAACAACACTTTTGATTTCTGTTGTTCCTTTTCCAAAGGAACGACATTTGTGTGCTTTTGCTGTTACTTTTCCAAAGGAACAACACTTTTTGATTTCTATTGTTCCTTTTTCAAAGGAACAACACTTTTGATTTCTGTTGTTCCTTTTCCAAAGGAACTGCATTTGTGTGCTTTTGTTGTTCCTTTTCCAAAGGAACAACACTTTTGTTTTCTGCTGTTCCTTTTCCAAAAGGAACAACACTTTTGATTTTTGATGTTCCTTTTCCAAAAGGAACAACACTTTTAATTTATGTTGTTCCTTTTCCAAAGGAATGACATTTGTGTGTTTTTGTTGTTCCTTTTCCAAAGGAACAACACTTTTGTTTTCTGCTGTTCCTTTTCCAAAAGGAACAACACTTTTGATTTTTGTTGTTCCTCTTCCAAAGGAACGGTATCTGTATGTTTTGCTGTTCCTTTTTCCAAAGGGACAACATTTGTGAACTATTGTGGTTCCCTTCCTCAAAAGGAACACCACTTGTATGATTTTTCTCTCCTTGTGAAACAACTTGTTCCTTTTGCTATTGAGGATGCTTATTGCTAATGTTCTTTCAAGTCTTTTTTAATATGGCTATGCATTTATGTAATGGGAACAAAAACATAGCATACAGAAATTAGTCAATCATAAATCTCTATCTTTATAAGAAACTGCCCTGAATTGGTGAGAAGGCACAAGGAAAGACATGCTTATTCATCATCTTTTGCTACCATTGCTCTACTAATTCTGTTCTGATTGGTTATCTGTATCATGATGGTTCCTTTTTAATCCTCTTTGATTATCATCTAGCAATAAGAGCAAAGGATCTATACCTTCCTATTGGGATATTAAGACTTCTTCCACCATTCCTACTCTTAAGGATTGTTGAACCACCCTTTGTATATGAACAGGAAAGGCGCTTTATGAAAAACAAGAAAAAATGGAGCAAAACATGGTTTTTAAAATTGTCAAATTGCAGGATAGGAAGTCTCATTACGAGCTGGCCTACCATGATCATCAGGACGGAAGCGAAGTGGCATTCCCACTATGGCCATCACACTAGGGAAATGATCCAAAAGGTATATCAAACAAACAACCCTTGGAACAGGAGGTCTCATCACGAGCCGGCCTGCCCACTACTCGCTCCTTCCTTGTGAATGGCATTATGGATAACTGGTCACCAAGCCAGCATAATGGCCTACATTTTGACATTACACAACGTTTCCTAGCATACACAAAGGACTATGGTTCCAGGGGTGAAATAAACAACTCTTCCAAGGTCATGGGCACCTGTCGGTAGCAAAGATCTGTTAATGGTATTGGAGTTGCATTATTTACACCAATAGGTAAGTGGATTGCATCCTTTTGTTTCCTATGCCATGGTAATCAATTATATGATATTACCCTAACCATATAATGCATGACTATATATTATCACCAATCATTACAAAACCAGTGACAATGACCGCATGAGACTCTCTATTTACGGCAAATGTCTTATCCCCAAACTTCCATCAAATCACCGCAGTCTCTTACGTATTAAAGAGACGCAACTTTATACCTCGATTTCAGTAATAAGCTATTTTTTGTAAGCATGACATATTGCCATATGCTATTCCTTAAAGACCTTGCTGCAGAATAGGCACTACTCTTTTATTTGACAGCTGGGACAACCTATCACATTGCGGGGGGGAGGTTAACCTCATCATTCCCCAGAGCACGTGTCAGCTCACCATTTGGGAGATTGTGTACTCGGGTATAACACGGCTTAATGGTATTATCTATTTCTATTTTTTTCTTTATTTTGTTCTTTCTGCATGAGTTGTTGTTCAAAGCCATTTCCACTGCATATGCCGTAGCATGAGAGTTTGAACAAGTGTTACACCATCAGCTTCTCTGCGTTTCAACAAATAGCTTCTGTTCCTTTAAGAATTTGCAGTGAAACTATGGGGGGACGGTCAGTTCACAGAGAACTGCAAGTGCTAACTATTTCGGCTGCAGCCCGGGAAATCCTAGAAAGAGCAGGATGGATGACCTATCTTAACCGCCTCAAAGAGTCCAATGAGACAGTAGCAATTGAATTTTTACAGAATTTGCAAGAGCACTACTCCACGGTAAGAGAAAAATGTATAGCAGTCACCGTTGACATAATAGCAGAAATCTCGGGACTGCCAGCCACTGGACCAGTATGGATGATAAAGAAGGAAAGGCTGCAGAAGGTTTTAGAAATCTTTCAAGACGAGGGACAGAGCCTGACAATTCGAGGAAAGGGGGTGCTGCCAGCAACACTAGGAGAGTCGTGAGCAGAATTAGCAAAGACCATCCAAAGCTACATCACCTGCGAAGGAAGAAAAGACATGATAAGACCACGACATCTTAAAATCCTAGCTGTTCTAAAACAAAAATGCTCTGTAAATTTACCTGCATTGTTGAATTCATTACTTCATGACGTTGCACGAAGCATGAAAAGAGCACAACACGTAGAGTCAGTCGTCAGCCACCACGGATTAATTTGGTTGATAGTCAACCATAGTCTCACCCAGAAACAGAGCAGTTGGGAAGAACTAATTACCATCGTCAATGGAGGGTTGGCCACACCCGAACGTCCGAAAAAATGAAAACAAGTCACTAGCACACCCCAACGTCCAGAAAAATGGAAGCAGGTCACTTGCACACCAGAGCAACCTGAAAAACATAAGAAATCTGAAAAAAGGAAACATGTTACCAGCACACCCGAGCAACCAAAAAAACACAGGAAATTGGCTCGGCTCGCATGACTACAAGGGGGGCTGGAGAAGCCCCAAGAAGGCACTAGCTTGACAGTAGAAATCAAATATGAGCAATCCCTAAGCGAGGACAAGGAAACAGAATTATAGGATGAGGAAGCAGAGCAGTCTGCAGAGGTAGAAGCAGAAGAAGAAGAAGAAGAGGAGGCAGAACAATCTGCAGAAGAGGAAGAAGAAGAGGAAGCAGAGAAATCTGCAGAAGGAGAAGAAGAAAAAGATGAGCAATCTGAAGAGGAAGGAGACGAGGGAAAAAAAGCCGAGCAGTCCGAGCAGGAGGAAGGAATGGAACAGCAGGAAGGCAATCCATTACAAGACCCATTAGGGGAAGATGAATTGGCCAAAGTTTTGGCCAATATGGGCGAATATGGCCAACCTCTAAGTCCATCAGACCTCCATGCTGGAGAGAAACCCCAGGAGAAAGATGCACCCGAGGAATCACATGTAGAAGAGGCAGAAGTAGAAAATCTGTCCGTTCATGATGAGAATATGTCAGAAAATATTGAGCAGGAACAGCCCGTTCCTAATCAGAAGGCACCAGAAGAATGTCTGGAGGAAATAAGGGCAGAAAAAGAATTAGCCCAAGAAATAGCAGAGCCAATTAAGGTTCTTGCCTCGGAACAACCACCCTAGGAAGAAAACTAGGAAGCTAGCCGCAGCCCAAACCACAGTAAACAACCTGCTGTTCCTTCTGAAGAAATGGTGGAAATAAGGGAATTACGAAAGGAACAACAGAGATTATTGAACATAATAGTCCAGCTTCACCAACAGATTAGGATTCTAAAGGTGAGGCAAAGGGTAAAAGGGACTTCAGGAAGAAAAGGTCTGACCACACCAGTAAAATCCCTTAAGGGCAAGAGGCAGAGGACCAGAATCCATCCTACTACTCAAAACCCTGACAAAATCCAAGCTGATCTTCCAAATGAAGCTGAAAAGTGGACTGTTGTTCCAATTGAAAAGGAACAACAATGGGCTGATGTTCGGGTTAAAATAGAAAAGGATGATAAGATAGTTCAGACAGAGGCACATCCTTCGGGAGTAATAAGGGTTGTAGAATTAAGGCTTCTGTGATCCATCATATTTATAAGAAGAGCTTCGGCGTAAATCACATAGGACAGATCTTTGTCGACGCGTTTCGAACCAACTAGTGTGGTTCATCATCAGGACGAGTTGAAGACACAAATTTGGCTTAGCATGTTAAATAGACTGAGCAGAGACTCTAACGGCTACCCAACACTAACGGCTACAAAGATCTGTCCTATGTGATTTACGCCGAAGCTCTTCTTATAAGTAATAAGGGTTCTGAACTCGAAGTAGCACAATAAGAAAGTTAAGGTAAAGCTCTCGGCCTCCACAACTACATGGAAAAAGGATCCTAAAACGATAACCCTTCAGAAAGATTTGAACCAGGCCCAGCAAGAAGCAGAAAAGCTTAGGGAACAAACGGTCCCCAGAGAAAAATACGAAGAACTACAGCAACAGCTAAGGAACGTCAACTTATCTGAAAGCCAGGCCTCCGAAGGATGGCGGAAGGAACAAGAGAAAGTTGCAAAGGTAACTCATAGATTAGATTTACTTATCAAACATATGGATACCTTGTGTTTTCTATAGAATGAGGTCCTAGCATGTAGAGCCCCTGCTAAGAACTATGCCCTATTTTTAATGGAAAGGTATTTACAATTGAAAATAAAGGCTATTAAAGCAGGTGCTCCCATACAAATTAACACTATAGATGATTTCATAAACTGTTGTAAACATTATGGGGTAAAAGTGCAGAGATTATTGTGTGAATTTTACTTGCATAACCTTGTACTAGAACAAGAGACTGAACTGAACCCTGTCCCTTTTGTTGGGGACATTCAATTGCAAGCATTTATATCATTTGCAGTCAATCAAATTAAATCGCTCAAAGCCTACAATGCTTTTCAAAGACAAGAAAATGGATTAGATCTATGGGTAAGAGCTGAGCCTAGGGACCTAGCACAGTTATGGAGGAGACATAGAAATCTTATGAAGGCTCCAGGAGTGATTGAAGCATTAGGACCCATGCATGAGGCAATCATTCGGCAGGGACTTGAATATTTTTCCTCTATTAAAGACCCTGCCATTGATGCAGCTAAATTTCAATATCGAATATCTAATCCGAATATCCAGCTCAGAGAACCATTTAAGTATCAGAACTTTAAACTTGCTGCCAACCGTTTTCCCCTCTATGGTGAAATTGTTTTGAGGGCAGGGCCATCCTAGTTAGGATATAGGTTCCGGAGTCCAATCATTTGGCATCCTGCACCCGGATACCAAGCCCTGTATGAGATGCCTGAGGGTCAAACAGGCCATTTCTTTGATCATTTAGTTTCGCATCATGGCTTTAGGCCCTCACATGAGATTCCATCTCCAGCCTACTCACTCATTGCCTTGCATGTCAACTACAATGTTTTCATGAGGCCGTGAAAAAGGGTAAGCCGAGGGGTGTGTGGAGTATCAAAGAAGGTATGTTTTGATGGTTATTCAGTATCTTTTCATTAGGACTTGTAAGCCTTTTTGCATTATGAACTTAGAAAATAATAAAGAATTATAACGAAACATGTGAGACTAACATAGAACGCTGACAATTGTCGTTTCCATGTATAGGAGGGAGGAAAAATGAAAAGTGGCCATCCTAAAGGAAAATACAAAGATGAATTAATTGTTGTCCCCTTGACGGGAGACCGCATGCAAACCAGATCAAAATGGACCAACCCAGGAAAGGAAGCGGAGATACCAGCTCGGCGAAGAAAAGAGAAGAAATAACTCAGGATTAACGATTCTGCGAATCCCTCAGGATCCTTGATCCTGAGGGATCCTTGTTTTATCTATTTTTACATCTAGATATCTCCGTCGTCATCCTTATATAAGGGATAGCATTGTTAGCTAAAGGAGAGGATGCCTTTATGTAATTTCTTTTAAAAATATCAAGACTATGATCATTACATCCTGTTAAGACTCACGTTACTGTAATTTTACTTCATGCATTAATACAGACTTGGTTACTCTTTTATCTTTGAGTTTGGATCAACCTTAAGCGGTGTACCCCTGGAGGCTAAGGGCCCGGCCCTGGAGGACACTTGCTCTTGTACCATTACGCGTGGTTTCTGTGTGGTTTGCTTATCGACGTGATTTGGTAATCTACCGTGTTTTATAAAGTTTATGTTACATGATCTGTTGTGTTTAACCCATTTAATATTCCTGCAAACAAAAGTGTTGTATTGACGCTGCATCATGTTACTATTCCTTTAAGTGTTGGTATAATGTGATTAATCTCTACAAGATACTATTGTTCCATTACAGAGTTTTTGTGTTATGCGATTGTGCTTTAGCATCACAGAATATATCTTGGAAGTTCTGATTTTATATGAGTATTGAATCCTTGAATATTATTGTTTTCATGTTAAGATGCAATTGTATGCTTTTACTTAGAGCGATAACAGAATCAGATTAATCACGTTGTGTTTATATGGTTTTCAGTGTTATTCCATCTTGGATCAATAGGCAATGTTGCTCCATAGTGTGTGTATATCTTTAAGAATGAAGGATTGATGTTTGGATTGGTCTGATTGAATAGATTCACAGCTTGTTGTTCCATTTCTGAATTGCTGTTCCATTTCTGAATTGTTGTTCCATTTCTGAATTGTTGTTCCATTTCTGAATTGCTAAATTGTTGTTCCATTTTGAATTGCTGTTCCATTTTCAATTTTTGTTCCATTTCGAATTGTTGTTCCATTTTCAATTGTTGTTCCATTTCATGGTTGTCGATCTATTTCATTGCTATTTTCTTTACTTGTCATTTCATTTCTTATTTGTTAAGGACGATCTCAGGCTGTAGTAAGCATCGACATCTACTACCAGGCTCCCAAACCCCTGATCTATTCTTCGATTTCTTTTCCATCAGTTTCTAAAGGGATGGGTTATTGCTACCGAACCCTTGACTGATGAATTGCTTCATATTTGAGTGTGTGATTTAGCCTTTCGAAGTAGTTAAGTCGTAGACACATATTAATTTACTTTTGTAGTTTTAAAACAGTTGTACTATGAGCATTACTCTAACAAATGCTAAGCCTCAGACTGAGATACTCTTTGAAATAGCAAAACGTTCCCGGATTGACATATCAATGTGAGGTAACTAGAGGTGAAAGAGATCCTTTTTATAGCTCCACAAAAGGTAGTTCTTCTGGAAGATAAGATGTAATGGGTTCTTAAAAGAAGATAGTCTAAAAGCATCTGTAAGTCTGAGTCGAAGGTTAGGTAGGAGGTAGAGGCTCTGCAGCTATGTGTGTAGAGGCCTAAAAAGTCTGCAGCTGTGTGCGCCAACTCCTACAGCTAAGTGCATAAGGTAGATCTGGATGTATTGGTGAAGAATAATAATAAAGATAAGTTTTCTTTTGTAATTTTCTATTATCGCGCATCTTTCTCTATGGTTTACCTTTCTATATCTGGTTAATGCAAATGTTATGAATGTATACGGATCTGGGTTCATTCTGTACATAAATAAATGATTCTGGTTAGATGTTTGCTTAAAGACCCTGTTGAATAGTTCTGAATATAACTGCTCCCTTCAAGTAGAATAGCGCATGAATAAGAAAATTATAATCACCCTAGATCAGTGCAAAGGTCAAGTAGCGTAGAGTTATAGAACAGTGCGCGAACCCTCTAGTACTCATCTAGACATCCCTAGGGTGCAGAAACCTGGTTCCAACACCCTCCCCTGCTACCTCGGGTGAGACCTTAGTTCGCGCTCCATAGGCTATTGCCGAAAGGGCCAGTAGCTACAGGATTTGTTTGGCTAAGTAACTCTTCCAAACTTGGGTCAGGCCCAAACAAGCCAACATGGGCCCTCGACTTCATGATGCCCTTATACCTTTGGAATGCTAAGATTTCTTAGATATTCATCCTCCTCTTCAGCGGTCACATTATAGCATTCCAGTGCATGTCGTAGCTAAGTGCTCCAAATCTGGCTGGACTCACTCCATAGGTTATTGCGACATTCTGAAGATAACTGCCTTAATATCCAATAGGGCTTCATCGATACTGTCGAAGCCATTTTCAAAATTGAAGGTCAACAAGAACCCTTCCCTAAAAATATCCCACTCCACGGTGCGATGGCAGAGCTCCATTTCAAGATACCATTTCATGGGAATTGTGTCCAATGTATGACAGAATATGTGCACCCACTCCAGCTGCGGTTCTCTCCCCAATGCTTTAGCCCATTTTACTAGGTGATTGCGTAGATCATCCTTCCTACTATATTTCTTAGTCAATCTAGTGTTAGGATGCCCAAATATTAACCTCATCATTCTTTTGTAACCGCACCATCCAATATCAAATCTATCCTTGTGTGTACCCCACCATCATGTAGGTGTAGCGAACAGTGACAAATATAATGCTTGGAAGTGGTGATCCTCAACGAATTCTCACTTAAATGCATCCAGAAACTTATCCACATTAGTTAAACCATCATAATAAGGTAAGTTCCTTACCTCTGATGAAAAAGAGTGCAATGATTGTGTCATCGTGTTACATTGCAACGTGGATACTTCATGCAAACAATTCTGCCAATGCTCCAACTCTTCATCTGAATGAGAGGTGCAGGAACTCTATCGATCCCATGCAATCCTCCCATTTGTTGTCAGACTGATCCAGTGTTTATCTTGCGCTGTTATTTTGTAGATATGATATAGTTCATCTTCAATTTCCTCATAATCGTGGACTACTTCATTGTAGCATGCCCCTTCTGTAGGGTCCAACGACACTACAACTCAAGGCAATTTCTTTTCAAACGACATTTTCCTTTTCTTTAAGTTGATGACCCCATTCATGTAAATGGACCTGTCAATTCCCAAGAGCACGGGGTATGGATTACTGTCCTCAATGATCTCTATCACCTCAAAGTCAGCCATCACACTCACACCTTCTATATCAATTGTTACTCCATATAATTGTCCCATAGGGATGATCTTCTCCTGGTTCACCATGCTGAGCTGAATTGGAGACCAATGCAGTGCAGGTCTCCATATTCTTTCCCATTTTTGTTTAGATAAAATATTCGCATCCGACCCCAGATCCAAAATGACCTGGTCTATCTCATAATCTCCTATCTGCGTAGTGAGCCTCATCTCATGCCCTATTCTTGCCTTATGTTGTTGGTATTATAACACAAGTTTAGTGCTATGACACAGGTGTTTTCCTGGATGGAAACTCACTCATATGACAAATCACAGTTCAGGCTCACAGAATGAAGGAAAAAGAGATATACGCAGGTTCCCTTTGACCAAGCCGCGTATACACGCAGGTTCGCCGACCAAAAGGCATGTATGCATATACACGCACTTTCACGCAAGGAAAGACACGTACATGTTGGAGAATTTGGTTTTGGTCCATGGTATTTGGACCATGGCATTTTGACCCATGGTATTGGTCCAAGGTATTGTTTCTAAGTGGTTTTGGACCATGGTATTGAGTAAGGCCTAAGAATATAAAAGGAGGAGGAGATCATTAGGCAAAGGTACTCAAGTATTGAATATTTATTGAAGAGCAAGATCTAGAATACTGGTCATTGGGTTACGGTGCATAGCTGGATCTGAATCAAGGAGGAACCTGAGCACTTGAAGAAGGATACGTTCTATTGATGGGTCAAGATTTTAAGGCTTGAAGAGAAGTATCTTTGTGTGGTTTTGATATTTTATCTGAATAATTGGTGCATGTCGTAATCTATAAATTTGATGATCTGGGTACAACTGATGTCTGAATAGTGGAAAAGGTTAAATCATCTTTTACAGATCTATACGCAGGTTCAATATAGCAAAGGCATGTATAAACGCTGGTTCAACATTTAAAAAACTGTGTATACATAGGTCCGCCTTGAGAAAAGTGTGTATGCATGCAGGTTTGACACATTGAAGTAGCATACACCTCATAAAATATGTTTTAACTAATTTTGTTTACTATTGCAGTGTTCTGGGTTCTGGATTGAGTTCTAGTTACTGTCACTATATTCTGGTTACAACATCCAGAAAAGTGATTGTTTGATTCATTTTTGGTTGGTACAAAGGAGATTGGTTGATGCAGATATATTTGATGTTTGATTGATTTTATTGATGGATCCAGTCTAAAATTTACAAAACGTGGTCCCTGGAAGAAAAGAGAAGGTTGCAGCCTTTTGTAGGTCAACACCTATGTGCTAGTAAACACATCAGCTAGTACAAGAGCTAAGATTGTTGTAGCTCCCTTCCAGGAAAAGCTAGAGAACGAGAGAAGGTTGTAGCCTTCTATAGGTAGAAGCCTGCGTACTTGTATAAGACTACACCAGTACAAAATTTGTAAAAATAAGTTTCTTATTAAAGAAAGATTGAGATGATTGCAGCAGGTGGTTTTCACCCACATTGGGTTTCCACATTATATCTTGTGTTCATGTGTGTGATTGGCTATTCTATTTAATGCACCTGGTTACTATTTATATGGTTCTGATACACAGATTAAAGATCAACTAACTAAATTATAAGTTTGCAAGGTATACGCTAGTTGCTCTAAACACAGTTGCGTATACACACATGTTGCATTAACATAAATAACATATATAAATATGTTTATGGAAATGAAATATTGTTAACTTGCTAATACTAATTCACCCCCCTCTCAGTATTATTTCCAACAATTTGTATCAGAGCAGGTCCTTCAAAAGAAGCTTGATCGTTTGAAGGAAGATTTATCATCATGGGTAGCTATGAAAGCGAAGGATCCATTAGACCACTGGCTTATAAATTACCAAGGGAACTCCACTCGGTGGCCTACAGTTTACACTGATGGAACTGTTCATTGTCTATGCACAGGGTATGCGCCCAAAGGTAGTAATCTAGCCAATAGAGAGGCTAGACTCTCTACAGAGTATGCGGGTGATCGATGTGGGCATCCTGCAGGCTGCAACATCACCAATAGGAGTTGTATCGGCAAATAGGGAACATGAAGTAGAATTGGTCCAAAGGTCGTCGCCTCGCCCAGGGGTAGGTCGGCGCTCTACAACAAAACAATGAAAGAATGAACAGATGGTGACCATGGGTAGATATGCAGTTTGTAAGTCGCACCTGATGTCCCTCAAAGATTGGGATCTTACGGATAGCAGCCAGGGTCATGCAAAATTGCAACACAAACTGCAACGGATGATGCGAAGGGAAGGTGTGAAGGTCGAAAGAAGTTGCAGTGGTACTAGGAGGTGGCTCCCCTACTCACACTAGACTCTCCGGAGGGGGTGTTCTGTGTGAATCGAGTAGAGTAGAATTAACATTATAGGTTGCGAGATGTGGTAGAAACACTAAAGTAGGAGACAGATGAAGCATTGCAAGAAACAAGGAAGGAGTACCAGGACAGCAGCCATCACTCACAGGGAGGCAAACTGCGAAGCCAAGGCAGAGTGTCTAGTTGCGTCAACGAAGTGACTCGGGATGAGTGACGATGATTGTGTTGGGGGACTGCTGGGTAGCGGAAGCCCCGCACAATGGTTACAGGGCGCGAAGCTGGATATTTTGGGTAAAGTTAGGATAAACACTCTGTTGAACGCACAGAGAGCGAATTGTAATAAGTTGAGTCAAAGGGTAGTCCACCCGAAAATAATAAAAAGTATTGTAAATAGAGTCAGCCACGTAGCGATCGCGGGCCAGGAAACGGTATAAATAGAGCGCGGATCTGTGAGGAAAGACAATTCTTTTGGAAGATAAGATGTAATGGGTTCTTAAAAGAAGATAGTCTGAAAGCGTCTGTAAGTCTGAGTCGAGGGTTAGGTAGGAGATAGAGGCTCTGCATCTGTGTGTGGAGGCATGGAAAGTCCGCAGTTGTGTGTGCCAACCCTTACAACTAAGTGCATAGGGTAGATCTGGATGTATTGGTGAAGAATAATAATAAAGATAAGTTTGCTTCTATAATTTTCTATTATCGCGCATCTTTCTCTATGGTTTACCTTTCTATATTTGGTTAATGCAAATGTGATGAATGTATGCGAATTTGGGTTCATTCTGTACGTAAATAAATGATGCTAGTTAAATGTTTGCTTAAAGACCCTGTTGAATAGTTCTGAATCATAACTCCTCCCTTCAAGTAGAATAGCGCATGAATAAGAAAATCATAATCTCCCTAGATCAGCGCAAAGGTCAAGCAGTGGAGTTATAGAATAGTGTGTGAACCCTCTAGTACAGATCTAGACATCCCTAGGGTGCGAAAACATGGCTCCAGCACCCTCCCCTACTACCTCAGGTGAGACCTTAGTCCATGCTCGACAGGCTGTTGCCGAAAGGGTCGGTAGCTGCGAGATTTGTTTCGCTAAATAACTCTTCCGAACTTGGGTCAGGCCCCAACAAGCCAACATGAGCCCTCGACTTCATGATGCCCTTATACCTTTGGAATGCTAAGATTTCTTAGATCTTCATCCTCCTCTTCAGTGGTCACATTATAGCATTCCAGTGCATGTCGTAGCTAAGTGCTCCAATCTGGCTGGACCCACTCCATAGGTTATTGTGGCCTTCTGAAGATAACTGCCTTAATATCCAGTAGGGCTTCATCGATACTGTCGAAGCCATTTTCAAAATTAAAGGTCAACAAGAACCCTTCCCTCAAAATATCCCACTCCATGGTGCCATGGTGGAGCTCCGTTTCAAGATACCAGTTCATGGGAATTGTGTCCAATGTATGACAGAATATGTGCACCCACTCTGGTTGCAGTTCTCTACCCCATGCTTTAGTCCATTTTACTAGGTGATTGTGCAGATCATCCTTCCTGCTATATTTCTCAGTCAATCTAGTGTTAGGATGCCCAAATATTAACCTCATCATTCTTTTGTAACTGCACCATCTAATATCAAATCTATCCTTGTGCATACCCCACGATCATGTAGGCATAGCGAACAGTGCCAAATATAATGCATGGAAGTGGTTATCCTCGAGGAATTCTCGCTTAAATGCATCCAAAAACTTATCCACGTTAGTTAAACCATCATAATAAGGTAACTTCCTTACCTCTGACAAAACATAGTGCAATGATTATTTCATCGTGTTACATTGCACTGTGGATACTTCATGCAAACAATTCTGCCAATGCTCCAACTCTTCATCTGAATGAGAGGTGCAGTAACTCTATCGATCCCATGCGATCCTCCCATCTGTTGTCGGATCGATCTAGTCTTAATCTCGTGCTGTTATTTTGTAGATCTGATCCATTTCATCTTCAGTTTCCTCATAATCACGAACTACTTCATTGTAGCGTGCCCCTTCTGTAGGGTCCAACGACACTACAACCCGAGGCAATTTCTTTTCAAATGACATTTTCCTTTTCTTTAAGTTGATGACCCCATTCATGTCAATGGCCCTGTCAATTCCCAAGAGCACGAGGTATGGATTATTGTCCTCAATGATCTCTATCACCTCAAAGTTAGCCATCACACTCACACCTTCTATATCAATTGTTACTCCATATAATTGTCTCGTAGGGATGATCTTCTGTTGGTTTGCCATGCTGAGCTAAATTGGAGACCACTATAGTGTAGGTCTCCCCATTCTTTCCCATGTTTGTTTAGATAAAACATTTTCATCCGACCCCAGATCCAAAATGACCTGGTCCATCTCATAATCTCCTATCTGCGTAGTGAGCGTCATCTCATGCCCTATTCTTGCCTTATGTTGTTGGCATTATGACACAGGTTTGGTGCTATGCACAGGTGTTGTCCTTGATGGAAACTCACTCAGATGACAAATCATAGTTCAGGCTCACAGAATGAAGGAAAAAGAGATATACGCAAGTTCCCTTTGACCAAGTCGCATATACACGTGGGTTCGCCGACCAAAAGGCACATATGTGTATACACACACTTTCACGTAAGGAAAGGCACGTACATGTTGGAGAATTTGGTTTTGGACCTTGGTATTTGTACCATGGTATTTTTACCCATGGTATTGGTCCAAGGTATCTTGTCCGAAGTGTTGACCCCAGGTAATTGGTCCAAGGTATTGTCTCTAAGCAGTTTTGGACCATGGTATTGAGTAACGCCTAAGAATATAAAAGGAGGAGGAGATCATTAGGCAAAGGTACTCAAGCATTGAATATCTATTGAAGAGAAAGATCTAAAATACTGGTCATTGGGTTATGGCGCATAGCTGGATCTGAATCAAGGAGGAACCTGAGCGCTTGAAGAAGGATAAGTTCTATTGATGGGTCAAGATCTTAAGGCTTGAAGAGAAGTATATTTGTGTGGTTTTGATCTTTTATTTGAATAATTGGTGCATGTCATAATCTATAAATTTGATGATCTAGGTACAACTGATGTCTGAATAGTGGAAAAGGTTAAATCATATTTTACAGATCTATATGCAGGTTTAGTATAGCAAAGGCACGTATACACGCTGGTTCGACATTTCAAAACTATGTATACGCAGGTCCGCCTTGAGAAAAGTGTGTAGACATACAGGTTTGACACATTGAAGTAGCATACACCTCATAAAATATGTTTTAGCTACTTTTGTTTACTGTTGCAGTGTTCTGGGTTTTGGATTGAGTTCTGGTTACTGTTACTGTATTCTGGTTACAACATCCAGAAAAGTGATTGTTTGATTCAGTTTTGGTTGGTACAAAGGAGATTGGTTGATGCGGATATATTTGATGTTTGATTGATTTTATTGATGGATCCAGTCTAAAAATTTATGAAACTTGGTCCCTGGAAGAAAAGAGAAGGTTCTTCTATAGGTAGAAGCATGTGTACTAGTATAAGACAACACTAGAACAAAATTTGTAAAAAGAAGTTTCTTATTAAAGAAAGATTGAGACGATTGTAGTAGGTGGTTTTCACCCACATTTTGTTTCCACTTTATATCTTGTGTGCATGTGTGTGATTTCCTATTCTGGTTAATGCACCTGGTTACTGTTTATATGGTTCTGATACACATATTAAAGATCAACTAACTAAATTATAAGTTTGCAAGGTATACGCTAGTTTCTCTAAACACAGTTGCGTAAACACGCATGTTGCATTATCATAAATATCATATATAAATATGTTTATGGAAATGAAATATTGTTAACTTGCTAATACTGATTCACCCCCCCCCCCTCTCAGTATTATTTACAACAATTGGTATCGGAGCAGGTCCTTCAAAAGAAGCTTGATCGCTTGAAGGAAGATCTATCATCATGGGTAGCTATGAAAGTGAAGGATCCATTAGATCACCAATCTTTGATGGGAGCAAATTCATCTATTGGAAGGTAAGAACCACAACCTATCTTCAATCTCTTGGAACAAATGTTTGGGAAATCGTGGAAGGAGGATATACATTTCCATTAGTAATTCCTAGAGATACGACAGGTAAAAAGCAATATGAAACAAATTCCAAAGCCGTCAATACTCTATTGGGGAGTCTGCCACAATAAAAATTTGTCAAGGTTATGCAGCTCAAAACCGCCAAAGAAATATGGGACAAGATCATTCTAAGCTATGAAGGAGACAATCAGGTAAAACATGTAAAACTACAATCTCTCAGAATTTAATATGAAACTCTCAAAATGAACAATGATGAAAGTATAGCTCATTACTTCCTACATATAGATGAGATTGTTAATCACATGAAAAATTTGGGTGAAGAGATAAAAGAAGTTACTTTAGTTGAAAAGGTTTTAAGATCATTGTCTTCTAAGTTTGAATCAAAAGTTTCTGCCATAGAAGAAAAGCAAGATCTTCAGAGTATGACTATGACATAACTGCACGAAATCCTAACTACTGTTGAAATGAGAAAAGGATGTCCATCAAATATGAGAGAAGCTGCATTCAAGGCTTCAGGAAGAGAAGATTTCAATTAATCGGGACACATTTTAGAAGGAGAGGAAGAAGCAAACTTTGTCAAAAACCTTCAACAAGGTTCTAGAAGATTCAGAGGTAAACTACCTTTCAAATGCTTTGCTTGTCGAAGATTTGGTCATTATGCAGACAAATTTCCTCATAAAGATAAGCTTGATAAAGGTAAGGAACTGGCAAAATGGAATGGAAAACAGAATGTAAGTAAGAAGATCTACTATACGCATGAAGATAGTGATGGTTTATCAAATATTGATGAAGATGAACATGGTAATGACTATAGACTTTTGATGGCTTTTGAAGATGATGATTTCTTGGACGCTTTAGATGAAGATGTTATCTATGAAGAAATTTCTAAGCTTAAAATATGTTTAGAAGAAAAGAGTATGATTATAGATACTCTGACATTCCAACTTGATGAAACGGAAAAACACAATGAAAAATTAGAATGTGAAATTGTGGGTCTAAGAAAAGACATTGAGAAAACAAAAGCTCTCAATCTTAGGTTTGCTAAAGGATCAGAAACTTTAGATGAAATTATCAAAGTGCAGCGTTCTCCTCTGATAAAGACAGGTCTTGGATATACTGAAGAAGCATCTCAAGCACAAAATCCATCAACCTCCAAAAGCTATCTTGATGCAGCAAGGAGAAGTGAACAAGTTGACAATCGTCAGTAAAGGCATAAAGTAGATCACCAGGTAAATCATGTTCAATCTACTTTAAGGATGAAAAGAAGCTATAACCAACCACAAGTAAATCATTCCCAAATTGCTTCAAGAATGAATGTCAATGGAAACTACAATCATCAGGTCAGTAGATTCGATAATCGCAGGAATTTCTTTAATGGTCAATGTTTTTCATGTCATAACTTTGGACACAAAGCTGCTCAATGTGTTGCTTACAAGACCATCATGACTAGAGAAGCACGAAATCAAAGGAATGTGACTGGGATCATGAAAAGGACCTACAATAACTTTTGTGCTCTTGAAAATGAAATAGAATCCTCTATCTATAACAACTTCGGTCATGAAGATTTTGAATGCAGGATTAAATTTCAGCAAACATCTCAGAAGGAGCAAGCTTCATTGGGTCCCAAAACATGGAGAAAGAAAGAACTGCAAACAGAAAGATGTGGTATAGCCTTATATGCAGAAGGACAAGAAAATCAGTGGTACATTGACAGTGGATGCTCGAAACACATGATAGGTGATAAATAAAAACTTCAGTCATATAATGCCTTAGAAAAAGAAAAGAAGGTCTCATTTGATAATGACAGCCTTGCAGTCATAAAAGGTAAAGGCTCTGTTCTCTTAAAAGAAAAGGTTAAAGCTGGGAATGTTATGTATGTTGATGGTCTAAAGCATAATCTATTGAGTGTCAGTCAAATGTGTGATCAAGGAAATGAGGTAGTATTTCGATCAAATGGATGTGTTTTTTGTGAGCTTGATACATGAGAAACAATGATCAAAGGCATAAGAACTCCAAAAAACATGTACATACTCAAGGGGGGACAACAACAGTGCTAAATAAGCAAAAATGATGAACACTGGCTATGGCACAGAGGATTGGGGCATCTAGGTTTCTCTCAAATAAGAAAAGCATGCAGATACATGGTTGTTCGTGATCTTCTTGATATCAACATTCTAGAGAATACAATGTGCCAATCATGTCAATTTGGTAAGCAAACTAGAGCACATTTCCCTGAGAAGGAAGGATTAGCTAGTAAGCCTATTGAACTTGTTCACACTGATTTATGTCGTCCATCTAGGAAAAAGTCACCTCATGGAGAATGGAGGACCTTGTAGTAATTTTCTAAGTATCATAAGAACTCAAAGCATACATTTAACCCTCTCCATTGGAAAATTCTCGAAACAATCTTTCCAATGATATGTGGAAATTCAAAAATGGACTTCTGGATCAAAAGATATGGTTTGCTGAAGTTCAAGCATTGAGGCCTTAATAAGGAATATCGGAGGTTTGATATATCGGAGATCACATATAGGAGGTTCATGTATACCTGTGATCAACGCATCATAACATCAGGGATATTAGTAATCCCATATCGGTGATCGCATTTCATAGCAAAAAAATATTAAATATTGAATGCATACCAACACATCACATATCAATGATGCGATGTTAGTCATATCAGCAATTGCAACAATCAAAGCATCAAGAATATCGATGATTGCAATGTTAGAGGTCTAATACATCAGATCTCTGAGGATATCAGTGCATCACAACATCGCGACATCATAAATTTTGTAGGTGATAACCTTTTAAAAGTTGCAACAAGGATAATGTGCCAATAGTGTAAAATCACTGGGGGACTCAAATATAGATTAACAAAGGATTACATCACTAAACCAAATGTGGCTAGGCACTTTTCTCTCTCGTCTAGAAAGACACATGATGACATATGATTGGTTTTGATAAAGCTACAATGGAATCTGATGTGGAAGTACAAAAGGACATGTGGCAGGTAGTTTTGGCGGTTTTAGGAGGCCTATGGGGAAAATCTGGGTCACACATGTCACCGCTCATGAGGTGCCATGCGGAAGCGATGGCGTCATATCAAAGGTCACAAATTGGAGGTTGAGGGTATCAACACTTTACAAAATTTGGCACTTGAAAATATTCCAATGAAGAGGGGCTCTAATATTTTGGGCTGGCGCATGGTCTAGAAGAACTTAAAGGGCCAAGGGTGCAAAGAACTTTACAAAGGAAAAATGGCCCCCAATAGGAACAAAAATCCCTAGTGCCTTAAGGCTAAGAAACAGATCACAACCCATAGTCCTATGCTGAGAAATGCAAAAAGGGGCTAAAAAAGGGGCCAAGGACATTGAAACTCATTGTTTTCATAAGATCCTTTAAGAATAGAAGTCCCGATGAGGCAAAACTCCGATATTTCACTATGGCTATATTACAGAGCATATTAAGTTGCGATAGTGTAATGCAGAGAAGTAAGAGATGGATGGGTCTACAACTGCAATATTAAATGAAGGCACAAAGGAGTTGGTAATTGAAAAGGGAAAATCTTGTGGAAGAATATGAAATAAGAAACCAAGGATAGTTGTGGTAGTAGAAATGAATTCAACTGCTTTTCTTGCACGTCTTCAGTGAGGTAAATAGAGGTATGGGACTCGGGAAGAAGTAATTCCTCATCATGGGGCTCCATGCAGTCAGGAAATGAAACACTTCCAGGTCAATCTTTGTTTCTTCTCTATGAAAAGAAGCCACAGTTGATCACTACTAGCTCTAGAGAGTGGTAATTCAAACGGTGAAGGAAAAAGCGACAGGTGAACTAAATGAGCAACAAGAGAGGCACATCATGGAAAAGAATTAGCCTTATCAAACGCAATCTTAGGAATGGTGTGGGGATACTTTCCTTAACCATCTCCCAGCTTTTCTTATTTCTATTATTTTGTAATTCTTTTCATTTTAAAGAAAGCAATCAAATTCTTTGTAATGATTTGGGTAGCAGAACCATTGCACACTGAGACAGCTCAGTTGAGATATTTTGTAACTGTTGTTCAAAGATTCCCTTCTCCTTATAAATAGAGGGAAGAAACAAATTAAGAGAGGTTCTAGAATTCTTCACCTAATAAGTTTGAATTATGTGGTTCCATTTTTGTTCAATTTTCTTGTTCATGAGTTTCTTGGGCTAATACAATTGCTGAATGTAATGAACTGGTGATTTGAACTCGATCTTCAAGGTTAATGGAACTGTTTTGTTTATTCCTATCAGAGCAATGTGCAATATGTTTTGTTCTCTATATATCAATTCATGTATGTCTTTCCTCCTCTGAAATAGTGTAATGAAGCTGCTAGTATCACTCTCATTCATCGTTGTATATTTGCTTCTAAGTAGTAACAATACATGTGTTAACTACAAATTTACTTGTGTTATTTAATAGCCTACAGTACCTGTAATGTTCACAAATTTACTTAATGTTATTTGCTGACAAATTTATTCATGAAGCATAGAGTTTGAGACCATAATTCACGCTCCACTCTTTCTGCATTTTCATCTCCTCACTCTTCCATATTTCTGTTGGATATTGTTGCTTAGGATTTTGTGTTATGTCCAACCCTCTACATCGATTTCCCTCCTTTCCTTCCTCTTGTTCATCTATACTACAAAAGAAATGTTAAGTTGCCTATTTTTGTGTGTCGGCCACCATAACCAAGACATTTCTCTTTGAGATTAGCCATATTTACCCCCTGAATATTTAGATCTATATGTTTTCTTGAGTTTACCTTTATGAAGGATTATTGAACCAAGTCACTAATTTTTTACTTTTTAAACTATGTGACATATGGTGATCTAGGTGGATATTGGTGGCCACCCACTTATTCCACTTGGACCGCCACCATTGTTTCTTTTAGTTTTTCAGTTTCCTTATTTGTAGCACAATTGACTATTTTTGGCAGTTTTTCGTGTCCTAAACTTGCAGAGCCGTTTTGAGGCCCTAAACGACGTTTTTTTGGGAAACCTAGGATCAACATGGGTCATTGACCAATGATGCTATTTTAAAAGTTGTATCCATCAGGTAGATCTTTCTAAGGAGGTATTGTGCGCGTCATCTCCTAGGGTTAGGTTTTTGGATGTTTAGGGTTTTCCTTGTTTCTCAATAATAAATAGGCCTTTGAGCCTCATTGTAACAGAGAGTTCAAAGGTATCTAGCCACCACATCTCTTCTTAGAGATAACCTACCGTCACCCAAGCTAGTCTTGTTTCCATTTTGTTTGTAAGCATATTTGAGTATTTAATCTTAATGAAATGAAGTGTTGTTTCTATTGCATCTTTGTATTTATGGTTGTATCTGTTATTTGTTGCATTCCTGTTTAAATTTGGATCAGTGGTATTAGAGTGGTCTGCTCTTTCTCTGTTTTATTTTGCATAAGGAGATAGGGCTCGATCTGGTTGAACCTTTGTAAGATCAGCTTCGCAAAACCCGACAGTCGCCCATGGGGAAGAAAATAAATATGAGGGGGTAGGAGATCCTATCAAAATATTGCTCGAGGAGGCCATCGAGAAACAAAGGAACACGATCATGAATAACTTTTCCCAGATCCTTCAATGGTTGACCACGGGCGGCGCATCCACATCCAACCATCACTCTGGAGGCTCCACTCCTTTTAAGGTACAAGTAAACTTTGACCTACCCATATTTGAGGGAAAAATAGATGCAGATGTTGTAAATAAATGGTTAAATATTCTAGAAGGATATTTTTCTGTTCATGATTTTTCTAGCCAAGAAAATATTACTTTTTCTCTTTTCAAAGCCGCCCCCCACCTCAAGGACTGGTGGGAAACCTACTATGAGTAAAAGGATGAAAGTACGACCTAAATTTTTTCAGTTGCACCCACTTGGAATTCGTTTAGGGATGCCATCAAGGAGTAGTACTACCTTGTCTGGAGCTATGAGGAGAAATACATAAAGTGGACAACGCTGCGGTAGAGAGGGGACCAAGATGTGCTAGAGTTTACCAATGTTTTTCATACCCTTTGCACAAAGTTGGGTATCAAGCATTCTGAGAAACATTTGGTACTCAAGTACTGTGGCTGCCTACATAGGTACATCTAGGACAAGATGGAGTTCCTGGACATCTCCTCACTCGGAATGGCGTACCGATACACCGTCAAGATCGAGCAGAAGTTTAAATAGAAGAAGCAATACTTTGGATTTGCAAATCCAAAGCAAGGGAAATGTGCCCCCAAAACTATAAAACAAAGGATAAATCCAAGACAGGACATCTAAGGACAACCCGCCAAAGCCGTAAGCAAAGAACAACACCGTGAAGAGGAAGAAGGACATAGGAAAGTAGTGTGAGTTCCATAAGAGCTCATCACAACATAAGTGAGCTTCGAGCCAAGCAGTCACTCGTGGCCAAGTTGAAGGCTTTAGAATTAGATGCATGTTCTGAATTTGAGTCAAAACCTGACAAGGGGAATTACAAAGGGAGGCAGATTATCGATGTGGAGCCCAATGCCACTGTTGCCACCACAAAGATCCAGAAGGAGGAACCTGAAGATCAAGAGGAGGAGGAGCATCTCTTCCACTCACAAATGTGCGTAAAGGGGCCCCCACTATAGTTCATTGTCGACGGTGGGAGCCAAAAGAACCTCATTTCAACAGAGGTCGTAAAGCAGTTGGCCTTACCGATTGCAGCACACCTACAATCAAACACCATCAGTTGGCTTCACTAAGGACGAGACCTTCGTGTGAGCCAACAGTGGCGCCTCCCATACAACATCAAGACCTTCATGGATGAGGTATTGTTCGACGTTTCTCCCCTTGATGTTTGTGATGTACTATAAGGATAACCATACTTGTGGAAGTGACATGCTGTGTATGAATCAAGGCCTCACATTGTTATTGTTACTTTGGGAAATAAGTTGTATAAGATATCGGAGGTAGCAACACCTACAGCCATCTCTTTGGTTACTGCAAAACAATGTAGTATGCTCATTTGCAAAACTGGGAAATTTGTTTTCCTGATGATACGCCCTCAGGGAAAGAAGAGGATGGTGGCCACAACCTCCAGATAGGGCCCATATACATGAAAACAACATATAGGCAAGGTCGTGGAGGAGTACGAAGACATCTTCACCTCCTCCACAGGGGTGCCTCTAGACTGTCAGGTCAAGCACTCCATCAATCTGACCTTAGGTGCGTCATTGCCTAATGGATGAATCTATCAATGCTATGTTCTAGAGAATGATGAAATCAAGAGGTAGATTCAGGAGCTTCTGCAGAAAGGTCACATCTGGCTGAGTTCATCACTGTGTAGGAGCCCAATCATGTTGGTACAAAAGAAGGATGGGACTTGGGGACTCTGTACTAACTATTGAGCATTGAACAAGATCACTGTTTGGAATAGGTACCCAATCCCATGGATTGATGACCTTCTGGACCAAATCAAGGGGGGGAGATATTTCACCAAGATTGAATTGAAGTCCAGATATCACCAAGTACTAATCAAACCCTTCGATGTGTGGAAGGTTGCCTTCAAAGCAAAAGAGGGTATTTTCAAATGGTTGGTTATGCCTTTTGGGTTGACGAATGCTCCTGCAACCTTCATGAGGCTGATGGATGACATCTCACGAACATTCACCAACTCATTTTTAGTGGTATACTTGGATGACATCTTGATATTCATCCAGAGTTGGGAAGAGCACCTCCAACACATCCGACAGGTTCTCCAAACACTGCAACAACACAAGTTGTGTGCCAATTTGGATAAATGCAATTTTGGAATGACCCAGGTTTAGTATCTAGGATAAATTATTGATGAACAGGGGGTGCATGTGGATCCAACCAAGATCCAAGTCATTTAGGATTGGCAAGCCCCAACCACTCTGATAGAGTTCCACATCTTTCTAGGTTTTTCCAATTTCTACCATAGGTTCCCGTTAGGATTCTCTCAAATCACTTGTCCCTTGAGTCAAGTCACCAAGGGAGGAGTGAAAGAAAAATTATTTTGGTCTGAATCTCAACATAAGGCATTTGCAGAGTTGAAAACATTGCCTCTGCTCTACATGAGTTCTCACTTTACCATACTTCCAACAACCATTTTAGATTGAGACAGATGCCTCTGACTATGCTATTGGGGTAGTCCTTACTCAACAGGGGCATCCAGTGGCATATCACAGTGAGACACTTTCAGACACAGTCCAGAAGTATCCCACTTATGAAAAAGATATGTATTCCATTCTGCAGGCCTGCTGACAATGCAAGCATTACATTTTGGGGAAGGAAACGATCATCCACATAAAGCACCGACCCCTATAGTTCATATAGACACAGGGGAAGTTGTAGAATGATTGCCATCATATGTGGTTGACATACCTGCAACAGTTCCATTTGAATACCAAGTATAAGAAGGGAAACACCAATAATGTTGTATATTGCCTCAATCGACCACCGATCATGGCATTAACCACCGTGCTCAACTCTTGTGGGCATGAGACTTCTGATTGCCCACTTCTCTGCAAAAGCAACCCAGAATTCAGCGACACATACCAGATGCTCTTGGAGGGTTAGCAAGTTCCAGATTTCTAGGACACCTTTGTATTCCTTCAAGCGAGCGTGCCAAGATGATTTGGAAAGCACACTATAGTTAGGCCATTGGGCATTTCAGGGTCAAGAAAATGGTGGTAGTACTGTAGAAGTATTTCTATTAGTCAAATATTTGACAGGATGTCAGGAAGTACATCAGATCCTACACTATCTGTGCGATTTCCAAACCAAGAAGCAAGGCCTATATACTCCACTCCCTACCCCTAGTCGACCTTGGGAATCCATCTCCATGGATTACATTTTGGGCCTTCTTTCTACTAATCATGGCAACGACTATGTTTCTATGGTCGTCGATAGATTGTCGAAGATGGCCATTATAGCGGCTTGCAAGAAGAATATCACAATAGAAGCCACTGATAAACTCTTCCTTGAACGAGTGTGGTTACAGTTTGGGATCCCACAGTCTATCATCTCTAATCAGGACAACATGTTCCTTGGTGCATTTTGGTCTAGTCTTTATTCGATGTTGGACACCAAGCTCACTAAGTCTGCAACATTCCATCCCCAAACTGATGGCTAGACTGAGGTTGTCAACAGGACGATCACATACATTCTATGCATGTATAACTCAAAGCATCCATGCACATGGGATGAGAGCCTAACCTATGTCCAACATAGCTATAATTGGGCTCTCCACAACTCAACTAGCCACAACCCTTTGTAGGTGGGCTTGGGATTTCAACCACTATGTCCCATTGATGTGGCCATGCCGTTTGCAGCTACTCAGGCAGATTCGACTCATGTCTAATAAGAAGTCGCTAAGGCAAATAATTTCATTGAGCACATCCAACATATATGCTAGTAGTTCCATGACATTATGGAGAAATCAAATGCAAAGTACAAGAAGCGACATGATCAACATCGAGTGCCACACAAGTTTTAGATGGGGGACAAAGTATGGTTGAATTTGCAGAAGGAACGCCTTACGGACCCTATTGGAAACTCATACCACTACGATATGGTCCTTACACCATTAACAATTCTATGGGAGAAAATGCATTTGAGCTTTGTATTCCCCATTCCTTGGCCTGCACCCAGCGTTCAATGTGGATTCCTTCCACCATACTTCCCATAATTACTGGACACATCAAACATTTCAGAACAACTCACACCTACATATTTAAATCTAGATTGCATGGAACAAGCCAAAACTAATCATATCATGTACACGCAGATCAAGAACACCCGATATCAAAGGATCCAACTATATCGAATTGTCAAAGCAAGCCAACTCCTTCACCAGGGAAAGTCGCTCACTAGGGACCAAGCTCAGCAAAAGTTTCCTCATCTCATGGAGGAACTCAACACAATGGGGGCATTTCTTCCTAAGTGTGGAGGAATGATCCAGGTGGATATTCGTGGCCACCCACCTATTCCACTTGGACCTCCACCATTTTTTCTTTTAGTTTTTCGGTTTCCTTATTTGTAGCACAATTTACTATTTTTGGCAGTTTTTCAGGTCCTAAACTTCCAGAGCCGTTTTCAGGCCCTAAATGATGTTTTTTGGGAAACCTGGAAAAACATGGGTTCTTAATTGATGTTGTTCATTCAAAAGTTGTATTCCTCGGATAGATATTTCTAACAAGGTATTGTGCGTGTCAAACGAACATCGTATGCCAAAGTTACAACCCCGGGAAGTTGATGTACCAATTTACCCAAACAAGGCCCATAGATTGGCACTTCATCTCCTAGGGTTAGGATTTTGGATGTTTAGAGTTTTCCATTGTTTCTCAATAATAAATAGGCCTTTGAGCCTCATTGTAACATAAATTTGAGAGGCATGTAGCCACCACATCTCTTCTTAGAGATAAGCTACCATCGCCCGAGCTAATCTTATTTCCATTCTATTTGTAAGCATATTTTAGTATTTCATATTAATGAAATGAAGTGTTGTTTATGCTGCATCTTTGTATTTATGGTTATATATGTAATTTGTTGTGTAACTATTTAAATACAGATCATATGGAGTGCAGCAGAAAGCCCTACTGATAATATTTAAAAACACGCCTCTCTTTAAGATGCCCTAGGCATTGTTCTCCTATCAACCCAGAGGTTGTATCTAGGAGGCTTCTATATATTCTGAAGCAATTATGTGACAGGAGATAGAAAAAGATACAACATCTTTCTAGTGTCATTGTCAGATAATGAATAAAAAAAAAAATTCCTGGGTATGACAATTTCTAAGTTCCCTCTATCGAGTGAGCAAGGGAAGTGTGTGCTGAAGAAATCTCACCTTAGAAACTCCATTGTTTGAATATTATTGTAAACACCTTGGCAACTCCACTGTTTGAATATTATTATAAACACATGGGTGACTCCATTGTCTATATTGTTATTTGGTCATCCTAACTTTCAAGAGGCCTTAGACTCACTCTGATGCTAAACAAAAAAAAAATTCCCCTACATATGAACTTGAGATCACTCACCTAAACTTGTTTTAAAAATGGTCGTTCCTTCATTCTTGGCCAACAAATTTTCCCCAATGGATTTTTCTTTTGTTTCTGGTTACCCCCATCATGTCCCTTCATTTCATGAATGTTATCCTTATGTGGCTATATTCAATGGAAACATAAATAGAAGGTTGGACCAACACCTCAAGGATTTTTATGAATGCATGAAACAATTGGGTATTAGTTTTGAAGATTTCAAAATGAAATTGTTGATGTGTTCTTTAGAAGAAGATGCTAGACTATGGTACAAAAAAATGCCTAATGGCAGCGTATCTTCCTTAAAGAGCTTTCACATAGCATTTAATATTTTTTGCAAAAGATTATATCCACTAGGTGCTTTGTTTGAAAATTGTTGTGAACATTTTAATGTTGAAAATATTTTTGAGGTTAATGAGCATACTAAAGATGTCTGTGAGGCTCAACTCCAAGAAAACATATACTTGCATTAAGAAGCATCACCCAATGATCAAGAAAGGGAAGAAGGAGACATTATCAAGTTGCAAATAAACCCTCAAAGATCTCATCCTATTGAATTAGATGATTCTCCTTCTTATGATTCACATGAATCCGATGGGAGGTTGAACAATGTAGGAATACAACAGTCCTAGTCATGGGAAGATGCAAAAAAAGAGGAGGCCCACCAAGAGGTTAATGAAGAGGCTCCAGTATATGACTCACATCCTTCAAATGGAGAACAATTTCAAGAAGTTGATATTAAATTTGATAAATATTCTCCAATCTATGATTCAGATGATTTAGAGGAGGATGATATTGTTGCAGGTTGTCAAAGGGATCTCCTTACAAACAAGTGGGGATAATATTACCAACAAAAACTCCTTCAAGAGGAGCTCATAGTTGAAGATCCCAACAATGTCTGTGGCTGCCTGTTGTTGAAAGTTTCCTCCCTGGAAGTTGTTCAAGAAAGAGAGACAACTATAAATATTTCTCATCAGTTCCATGATCCTGTAACTGACTACATGGTCTCTTTCTTTGGCCTGCAACAATATACATCAATTCAAAGGTATGTGTCAAATCTCTGGTATGGAGTTCTTATGGAGTGCATGCACATTTTATCCACTTATTTTCAAGAACATAGACCAATTAGAAGGTTCATGGAGGAGATTAAAAGAGTTGAGCATCAACTGTCAATTTAGGGGCACATATCAAAATTCTTGTCCAAAGATTTTATGTTGTACATGTCTATTTTAATTGTTGAAATTCTAGAGAACGATGGCATAAGGTCCAATACTATGATGCTGGGTTGGTGTCATTGGAAGGTTGACCTCACTTGGGTGAATTGAGCCTTGTGCATAACTAGGAGTTATATATCAATAAGCTCACTAGCTGAGCATTTAATTTCCAGTTGTTAGGATTTATATTTCTTAATTTCAGTATTATGACGAAAAGACTCTCAAAAAATTAAGTTCCATGGATATTTTTTGATTTTATAGGTTCATTATATTTTTTACTCCATGCCCAATTGTTAAGGCTACTAGTTTGTAGGTTCTCAACACCTTTCCAACAAGGAATTTTCCCCAATTGGAGCCATTGTTATCACTTACTGCAAAATTGTTCTAATGGTTCCAAAATGATGTGAAAACGATGCAAACGAGTGAAGGTGACTATATTCATTTTCCATGCAAAAGAAGGACTCAAATCATACATCATACCTTCTGCATTGGAAATTTCTTGGAATAAAATTTCCAACAATATGTGGAAGTCCAAAAATGGACTCCTAGATCAAAAGATATGGTATGTTGTAGTTCAAGGGTTGTGGCCTTAAGAAGGAATATCAGAGGTCCTATATATTGCAGATCTCATATCGAAGGTTTAGGCATGTCAGTAATTGATGCATAAGAACATTAGGGATATTGGTGATCGACGCATAATAACATCAAGGATATTGGCGATCTCAGATATGCGATCGCACATTAGAGCAACAAAATATCGAAGATCACATGCATACAAGCGCATCGCATATCGATGATCACATCGCCAGGAATATCAGTGAATGAAACAACTAGAGCATCAAGCATATCAGCGGTCGCAATGTCGTAGATCCAAACATTGGAGCTCAAGGAGATCGACGCATCGCAACATCACAACATTGGGAAATTTTTAGGTGACAAAATTTTAAAAGTTGCAACAAGGGTAATGTGCTGATAGTGTAAAATCGCGAGTGGACTCAAATATAGATTAACAAAGGATTCCAACACAAAACCAAAGGTGGGCAGACCATTTTCTTTCTCCTCTAGTAGGACACATGGTCACATATGATTGGTTCCAATAACACTACAGTGGCATCTGACGTGGCAGTATGAAAGGAGATGTGGCAGGAAGTTTTGTCATTTTGAGGAGGGCTATGTGGACAAATCTGGGTGACACATGTCACTACTCATGAGGTACCACATGGAAGTGATGATGGTTGAGGATATCGACAATATACAATAGTTGGCACTTGAAAAACTTCCGATGAAAAATGGCTCATATATTTTGGGTTGGTGCATGGTCTAAAAGAAATTAAAGGAAAAGGGGTGTAAAGCACTTTACAGAGGAAAAATGGCCCTTGGGAGGAACAAAATTCCCTAGCACCTTAAGGCTAACCAGCAGGTCACAACCCTCGGTCCTATGATGGGAAATATAGAAAGGGGCTAAACAAAAGGGGTCGAGGACATTAGAACTCGTTGTTTTCTTAAGGTCCTTTAATAATAAAATTCTCGATGAGGCTTAACTATGATATTGCACTCTGGCTATATTACAGAGCATATTAAGTTCCGATAGTGTAATGCGGAGAAGTAAGAGATGGATGGGTCGACAATTGCAATATTAAATGGAGGCACAAAGGATTTAGTAATTGAAAAGGGAACATCTTATGGAAGATTCTGAAACAAGAAACCAAGGATAGGTGTGGTTGCATAAATGAATTCGACTGCTTCACGTGCATGTATTCAGCAAGGTAAATGGATGTATGGGAATCAGGAAGCAGTAATTCCTCAAGATGGAGCTCCATGCAGTCGAGCAATGAAATACTTCCAGGTCAATCTCAATTTCTTCTCTATGACAGGCGACCACAATTGATTGCTTCGAGCTCTATATAGTGGTAATTCAAGTAGTTAATGCAAAAGCAACAGGTGAACTGACCGAGCAGCAAGAGAGGCACATCATGGCAAAGACTTGTCCTGATTAGAGGCAATCTCAGGGAATGGCATGGGGATACTTTCCTTAACCATAATCCAATTTTTCTTATTTCTATTATTTTGTATTTTTTTTCATTTCCAAGAAAGGAATTGAATCCTTTGTAATTATTTGGGTAGAAAAACCATCACACGTAGAGAGAGCTAGTCGATTGAATAATTGGAGCTTGGTTGAGATATTTTTAGACTGTTATTCAAAGATTCCCCTTTCCTTATAAATAGAGGGAATAGAAAATTAAGAGAGGTTTTGGAATTCTACACCCAAGACGTCTGAATTATGTTCTTCCATTTTGGTTCAATTTCTTGTTCATGAGGTCCTTGGGTTGACACAATTCCTGAATGTAATGGATTGGTAATTTGGACTCGATCTTCAAGGCTAATGAAATTGTTTTGTTGATTCCTATCAGTTAAATGTGTAGTATGCTTTATCCTTTGTATATCAATTCATGTATGTCTTTCCTCCTTTGAAAATGTGTAATGAAGCTACTAATATCACTCTCATTCATGGTTATATATTTGCTGCTAAGTAGTAATAGTGCCTGTGTTAACTACATACTTACTTGTGTTATTTAGTAGCATATAATACCTATAATGTGCAAAGATTTACTTAATGTTATTTGGTGACAAATGTATTCATGAGGCATTGAATTTGAGACCTTAATTCATCATCCATTCTTTCTGATTTTCATCTCCTCACTCTTTCATATTTCTGCTAGATATTGTTGCTTAGGATTTTTTGTTTTGTCCAGCCCTCTGCATCGATTTTCCTCTTTTCCTTCCTCTTGTTCATCTATACTAAAACAACAATGTTAAGTTTCATATTGTTGTGTGTTAACCACCAAAAACAAGAAATTTCTCTTTGAGATTAACTATATTTACCCCTTGAGTATTTATATCTATGTTTTTTCTTGAGTTTACCTTGATGAAGGACTATTAAACCAAGCCCCTGAATTATTTATTTTTAAACTACGTGACATATGGAGTGAAGTAGAAATCCCTACTGATAATGTTAAAAAACACTCCTCCCTTTAGTATTCCCTGGGCACTGGACTCCTATAAATGTAGGGGTTGTCTCTAGGAGGCCTCTATATCTTCTGAAGCAATTGTGTGATAGGAGTTAGAAAAATATACAGCATAACCCAAGCTTGGGGTTTTGCACGAATCGTGTTTGGGGAATTTCCATGGAGAACTTTGGACATGTGATGGCATTATATGATAGAGGGAAGAAAGGAGAATCCAATGCTTCAAGAATTGTCAAATTCTGAGTTTACCTTAGTGAGATATGATTTTTTGAAGTTAATTGTTGGGTTGACACCATAAGGGTCAAGGTTGGCTTAAGCTTAGTAAGCCTCCTTGATATTTGGAAAACCTGTAGATGACGTTGTAGAGGATCCTATTATGTGTACAAATAAGAGGTGGGGAGGAGGCATTTGAGCATCCATTTGTGCAACACACACAACAAGAAAAGAGCTCGATGGAGGAAAGTATTTTCTGTTCTAGGGTTGCAGCAAGGAGAGGTATACCAACGAAGGAGGAGATGGCTATTTCAGGCCTTGTTCAAGGATCTGTATATTGGAGAGAAGGCTGAGGCAAGGAGGAGTTGTTTCAAGGGCTCGCTGAGGTAGAAAAGAGGCAAGGTATGTCTATTATGGATGGGATGTAGGTGGAAGGATAGGTCTGTGGTAGGGCACACACCTAGCCACTCCAAAACAGGCCAACATGGAGGTGTTAGGGGCTACAAAGTACCCAGAACAACAACACACGTAAGGAGGAACCTTCCTTTCCTAGGACGCAACAAAACGGAGGTTTTTTGAGTGGGTATTTGAGGGTTGTTGCAGCATGCACATGCCCTAACCAGGGACATCAGTACAATAGACTTGGAGCAGAAAATGTCTCGTGTGTTGGGTCAAATATTTGATTGGTTTTGGATAATTTTGCTGAGCAGCCTATGGGAGCCAAGTGTTGGAGTTGTCTTTGGCAAGAAGAGACTCCAACTAGGTGTAGATATTGTAGTGATTATATTGGGTGCCATTGGTCTGGTGGAGGGCAGTGTGTTGGCTACCCAAAGTAGCCCTAGAGAAGATATCTTGAAATGATGAAGAAGAGTTGAAGGTTAGGTAAATATTGGATCCGAAAGTGCACCACTTTGATGGAAAAAAGTGATTTCTAGCCTAGAAAATTGGATCTCAGGAATTGGTCAGCCTAGATTGAATATTGGATCAACCTGTGTAAATGCAACAAAAGTGACTCGCAACATATTTAGGTGGCATCCCTCCTGGAGGCTCGATGTGTTGTCCTTTGAAGGAATAAGGGTAGCTAATGAGCAGTACAGGTGCAAAGCATTGGCAAGAAAAGATACGACAAAGAATTTGCAGTGAAGATTGTCATTCTATATTGTATGCCACATATTGTTGTATTACTCATAATTGGTTTAATATAATGAAGATTAGGTTGTACATTATTGTACAATGTTTTGTTAAAAAGTGTGTACACTTTTGCTTATATGATTTACTACTTTAGATTTTACATTGTGCAAAATAGTTTTGGTTGAGATTCTTGGTTTGGTAGCATTCATGATTTTAAGTCTCTAACCTAGACCCAAGATCGTGGAAATTCAACATTGCATCAAAGCGAGTCAAAGTTACTTTGGAATTTAGTGAATCAGAGTTGTGCATAGAAAAGTACAGCTTAAGAGGGAGTTGGTCACATTGTAGGTGACAATGTTGACGTTGCAAGCTCGTCTCTAGTATGAGGACATGTTGGAGGGGTTATCCAAATATAGTCCTTGGAAGGAAAGGATCAAGTTGGTCTTGCAGGTCAAGAGGATCTAGGAGTTTTCTGAGGAAGCCATCAAGAAGCCAATCAACCCTAAGGACCTAGAAATATATGAAGATTTGGATATGAGGGAGAGATTGATCATCCTAGATTGTGTGAAGGATGCCCTAATACCTCATTTTTCTGGGAATAACATCACATACGAGATGTGGAAGAATATACCAAATTTGTTTGAGAATAAAAACAAGAACCCAATACTGGTATTGGAGGATAAGTTGAAGTCTACCAAGATGATAAAGGGTGAAAGAGTGACTTCGATTTGATGCGATTGTCTCAGGTCAGAGATGAGCTTTCTATTGTTAGTGTGGTTATTTCAGATGGAGATATGGTGAGGATTGCCTTGAAAGGGTTCACCAAGGAATGGAAGTCCTTCATCAAAGGAATCTTTTCCAAAGAGAAGTTTTTAGAGTTGCGATACAAGGATCTTCATCCAAAGAAGAGGGCTTTCGATGATGACACGACACTTACAATGTGAATAAAGGGTAAGAAGAAGAAGGACATGAGTAAAGTCAATTGTTTCAACTGTGGCGAGATGGGTCATTATTCAATGAAATGTACGATGAAGAAGAAGGGAGATGAAGAAAAGAGGAAAGGGAAGCGGGTCAAGGTGTTGCCACTTTTGTTGAGATAGATGATCTCACCAAGAGATTGGAAGAGGAGGACTTTGCCATGATCTCTCATTTCTCATAGGGTACTATCAATGAGAATGGATGATATATGGAGAGTGGTGCATCGAAGCATATGAAATGTTCATAGGAGGTTTTTAAGACTCTAGCTAAATGGGACTCGAAGTTGCACATGGGTTTGGGTGACAAGAGTTAGTTGGATATCTGAGGATTGGGTGTTGTGCAATTCAAGATGGAGACATGATGTGTGATGTGGGTCCCAAATGTACTGCTTGTACTAGGACTTAGATATAGCGTGATTTATGTCTCGATGATCGAGAAGAATGGGTTTGAGGTCTTTTTCTAGGATGGGAAGGAAATACTCAGACCCATAGGCTCTAAGTCTAATGGAATTGTACTTGGATTTAGAGAGCATGGTTTCTAGAAGTTGATAGGAAAGCTTGTGGATCATGGAAATAAGAAGCAAGTGGAGCAAGTGCAGGTTCCAGAGAAGTAGGTGTAGGTGCAGCCTTTAGAGGGGCATATACAGGTTCCCAAGAAGAAGGTTCACCTTTCCGAGAATAAGGTACACTTTCCCAAGAAGAAGGTCCATATTACAGAGACTAAGAAGGAATCGAGTTCTAGAGGGAGCTTGCAGATTCAAAGGGAGAATTTGTAGCCCAAGAAGAGAATGTGGTTAGTGGGGAGCAAGGGTGCTTCCACATATACCAAGAAGGAATCATGGAGGGGCTGGAAAACAATACAACAAAAGAATACGAAGAAGGATGCTTCAGGTGAGTATGACACCCCTATGAGAGGCATAGTTCATGCTTCAGGGATTGATGCAGTTGTGAGTGGAAGGAGTTGGTTGAGTGTTGCAAGTAGTGATGATGATCATGAGCTACTTCTAGTCTTGGAAGTACCTCCCTAGCTAAGAGGGAGTGTTGATTTTTGTGTAGCTTTGGAAGTACTCCAAGCACTAGGGTTCGCGGTTTGGAGGGTAAAGCACCACAAGATTCACTTGTGGGCTTGGAACCCAAGATTGGGGTTTTGGACTAATTGTTTTTGGGGAATTTCCATGGAGAAATTTGGACATGTGATGGCATGAGATGATGGAGGGAAGAAATGAGAATCCAACGCTTCGAGAATCATCAAATTCTGAGTTGTCCTTAGTGACATAAAAATTTTTGAAGTTAATTTTTGTGTTGAAACCAAAAGAGTCAAGGTCGACTTAAGCTTAGTAAGCCTACTTGATATTTGGACATCCCTTAAATTAAATTTTGGAGGAACCCTCTTATGTGTATAAATAAGAGGTGAAGAGTAGGCATTTGAGCATCAATTTGTGCAGCACACACAAGAAGAAAAGAACTCAGTGGAGGAGAGGATTTTGTATTCTAGGGTTGCAGCAAGGAGAGGGTTATTTTAGGGATCTGTATGCTGGAGAGAATGCCATGTACCTTACTGGAAGGTTGAGGGAAGGAGGAGTTTTTTCAAGGGATCATTAAGGATGAAAAAAGGCAAGGTATGGTTGTTTTGGGTGGGTTGTAGGTGGCAACATATGTCTGTGGTAGGCGGCATGCCTAGACGCTCCAAAATAGCCCATGTGGAGGTGTTAGGGGCTACAAGGTTCCCATAACAATAACACATGAAAGGAGGAACCTTCCTTGCCAAGGCCACAGCAAAAGGGAGGTTTTTTGAGAGGGTATTTGAGGTTTGTTGCAACATGCACATGCCCTAACTAGGGACACTAGTACAACATACTTGGAGCAGCAGTTGTTTCATGTGTTGGGTAAAATATTTGACTAGATTTAGATAATTTTGTAGAGAAAGCTGTGGGATCTAAGTGTTGGAGTTATCTTTGGTAATAATAAATGCCAACTAGGTGCAGATCTTGCAGTGACTGTATTGGATTTCATTGGTCTGGTGGAGGACATCATGTTTGCTAACCAAAGTAGCCTTAGAGAAGCTATCTTGAAGTGATGAAGAAGATTTCAAGGTTTGGTGAAGATTGGTTCCAAAAGTGTAGCACTTTCATGGACAAAAGTGATTGCTAGTCTGGCAGATTGGAGCTCGGGAATGGCCACCCTAGAGAACAAATTGGATCATCTTGTGTACAGGCAGCAGCAGTGACTTGCAGTAACGTTAGGTGGCAGCACTCCTAGAGTCTTAGTGTGTTGTCCTTTGAAGGCCTAATGGGAAACTAGTGAGAGATATGGGTGCGAAGGACTGACAACATAAGATATGACATAGAAACTACAATGAATATTTTCATTTTATCTTGTATATCATAGGCTATTGTATTACTTAGAATTGGTTTAATATAATGAATATTGGGTTGTACATTGTTGTACAATATTTTGTTCAAAAGTGTGTATACTTATGCATATATGATTTATTTATTTAGATTTTCCACTGTACAAAGTAGTTCTGGTTGAGATTCTTCATTTGGTATCCACGTGATTTTAAGACTCTAACGTTGACCCAAGGTGTTGGAAATTGAACAATGTTTTCATCTATTGATTTCAATTGTACGAAACCCTAGTATTCTTTATGTCAAGTCCCTATTTCATTTGGATAATGTAGTGTGAGGATTTAGCCCCTCTTATTATCATTGTTGCATCCAAATTACACCCAATAAATCCAATTGTTTCTAGCATTATATGGCATCGCATTCATATTGACATTTTAAATAGCACAACTAGATTTCCAAGGAAAATTGTATGTAATAAATTTCAGCAAGTTAAGGAAGGTTTCTTTGTGGCATACATAGCAGCTCTTATTGCCTAACATATTCATTTGTTCACGCCCCTTGATATATACTTCAATAACTCCACCTTCCCAAGATATGATTAGGCACTAGGGCTTGGGGTATCTACGTTCATATTTTCTTCTCATACTAGTCATTTTTCCACATATACTACATCCATTTGTTTTGCATAGGCTAACTTTTCAATAAATCACCTTGTACCCCCACCCTATACCTTTCACAATCTTATACTAGGGATGCAGCCTTGGTCATGGAGAAGAGCCAACCAAAGGTGAGAGGAAGAGCTACTACATAATAACACTACACCACTAGTGTTATTATAGAGGTGTGAGAAATGGGGGCCAAGCATAGCTAGAAACAATTGAAATCAAATAAAAAAAAGCAAGTACACTTAATAAAATATTCCATCTAGAAAAAAGGTAAGCATTATGTTGGACACCTAATCCTCTATGGGTTAGTGTGGAAGCCGAATAGACTAAGGAAGTCTAAGAGACCTTGGGATGTGGAACCCATCGGTCACATAATGTACTATAAATGTATATCATTTGTTAATAAACAATGTACTATGATGTTTTATCTTTCATATTATGTTGCTGCCATGTCTGTGTTTAACATGGTATCAGAGCGGGGGATATCCTGCCCTACTCATATTTGAGCCATTAGTTTTATGACCTTTTTGTGCAAGTCATTTTTGCCATCAGTTCTGCATTTTATGAATATTTTCTCAACTAAATTCTAGCTGCAACCTCTATCATTTCTTCCCTTTGCTTTGTAACTCCCTATTCTGCCTACATTCTACCTTGCACACAAAACCTTGTTCTCTGTCTATTATTCACCTACATATAAAAGTGCTGCTCCTCTGCTCTACTCTGACATGGTATAATATAATACGCTACCCATACCGGTTCAGTTTCCCATATAATATGTTGTAGTAAACGTTGTGGTGTCAGTATAGATTGCCTGAAGCCTGCTCCATATAGATGGTGTCAGTAAACGTTTTATTCTTTCTGAATAGCCCACCCCCCAACCGTTATGCTCGGTGATATCACTGGTGTTCGCCATCACCACTGTAGCCACCAAAAATTCCATCCGGTAGGTCGGACCAGAGAAGTTTTCATTTGAAGTTTAAAACTGCATATGCTCAGTGATATTTGCTCTGGAATGTATGTGCTAGTAGTGCATTGTCTCTCATCGAGTCCAATCCTCAACATGATCGTGTTGTTCAAGTAGTAATAACTAGGGGAGCCATTGCAACCGCTGCTGAGTTTCTGAATATAGGTGACGAAGTGAATCAACCTCGACCTAGAGCCAACTATGTCACAGAGCGTCTGAAGCCATGGTAACCTATCGAAAGTCCCATATACATAGAATGTCGTACATAAAATGCCTATGGTAAAGGCTGAGAGGCCATCTCCATGATCACTATCTGATTTTGCAAATAAAATGTCAAAAGTACTATGTTGTTTTTTACTGTAGAGTAAAGTCTTTCAAAGAGTATCACTGGAAGTAAAGTCTTAAAGGTTTATGGCCTTGCACCAGAAATACTTGAGTAGGCATAGTCGAGGAAAAGATATTTCCTCTTTGGAGCGTGCATGAAAAATTGGAGCGTTCAAAACATTGGAGCATTCGAAATCCGATATTTAAGTTTGATTTTAATGATGTGTTGTATAATTTATAATCTGTGTGTATAATTTATCGGTTAAGTTTGAATTAGTTCTCTATGCATGGGGTCTTGTGTATTACAATCATGTAGAAGCCTATGTATGCAAGGGATTTCCAGTTGAGTTTAATAGTATTCACAGGTTGGAGTATGACATTCTCCATAGTAAAGAGGAAGAGTATGCAATCGGAACTAAGGACTAAATGAACTTTAATGTTGTCAGCCGAGCCAGATCCATGAATGATGTCTAGGCTTCCTAATTTTGGAGATCTATCTCCCCCATAATAGTTGTTTTAATACGAAAACCTGATTGAGGCCCGATGTGACTTGATACAAAATAAAATGATGGCAGTAAACTACAAGACGTTATCCTCGCAACCTAATTTTTAGAGACTTTATACGAGATGTCTTCCTTTCAACATATATTTTGACATTGTTGACTCACAGGGATTTTCTGCAAACTTATAAGGTAGAAGACTCAAGCCACAACTGAACCACAACCACATCTAGAAAGAGAACGAGTTCCCTTCTTATTCTGTTGGTCGAAGCTTGAGAATAGAGTTATTTGCTACAGTCTGGACGGGGTTCTCTGAGAAAAAAGGACAAACCACATTACCCTTATCATGGGAAGAATCACCTTAGTTCTGAGTCGAGCTTTTGGCTGAAGGGACAAGATTCTATCACTGTAGGTATCAGAGCCATATCGAATTCTGAGTGTGAAGCTAAACCTACCTCACTAAGGGACTGATATTATGAAGTGATTTATTGGCTGTAAAGAGCATACAAGAGGCTACTAAAATAGCTACCCCAGTAAAGAAACTAGCTGCAAAGAAGGCTGCTCTAGGTTATATACATTAATTGTCTAGTTATATACGCTATTGAACACTGTCCATATACATTATATTGTCTCATTCTTTGTGTGTCTATTGCGAGACATAGGCGTTCTCTGAAACTATATATTTATGCGTTGTTTGTTGACACTGGTCAATTCAAAGCGTTGAATTGGTTATGTGTGTTCTCAACGATATATATTGAATTGAATGTGGTGAACATATATGCCTTTAATTACATATATGTTGTTGATTCATTAGATGGCATACATTGGATCAGTTGAGATTATATGACTATATGTGTGCTGGCTATACGTTGGAGTTAAATATGTGATTTGGTTTCAATAAATTTTATATGTGCATTGAAGACAAATTTATGTCAGTACAAGAGTCACAATTGTAGGAGCGGTTCTGAGTTTGAACAAATTTATGCCATTCAAAGAGTGAAGTCAACAAATAAAAGGATTTTCTAGTAGGAACACATACTGGTATTTTGGCATTTTTGTTTGTAACAGGTGTTGAGATATAAAAGTTTTCATTAAGAACCAATCTGCATTGTCTAGTTTGTTGGCTCCTTGCAAATTTTGGGAAATAAAGAATTATAGTGTCGAATGAATACTTAAGCTGCTTCCTCGTATGGTTCAAGACATTGCAAAACGCTTAAATTTTGTATACTTGCAGTATTTTCAATTAACATAATTTTGTGGCACTTTCGTGTCATGCAAAATACAAGCAACCTATAGATTTGGAGGTCAAAGGGACACAAACCCAATCTACATATATATGCATTTATTCCTTGTTACTTTGACTGTTGCATAAGAATTTGGTGGGTTGTATAAAGGAAATGATTGTTTCGACAAATAAAAGTAGTCTTTTGTGGAGGAAATTTTAGTCAGTTGTATTATCAGAACATATTGTTGGTCATGAGTAAACTCTTATTTTTATGTAATGGATTGTAATTGGTGCTTGCTGGTTGCACACTAATCATTTGTTGCAAATTTATAAAGGATATTGCTGTGTACTATGAGTGGGTATTACTTTTCTACATTGAGTAGTAGTTGTGATCATTTTTTAAGGTGTAATTGTGACATTGAAGAAAAAAATGGCCAGAATCAATGAAGTATTAGAGTTCCTCAAAACTCTCATATTGTTTATTACTCATGATACATTAAAATTCAACAAAGTTTCTCTTACAGACATTCAGGTCTGTCTACAAAATGCATAGGATAAAATTGATTTTTTGCAGCTCAAATCTGAGTTATAGCAAGAAGAATTAAAATAGAGAGTCATTTTGAACTTGTTTCTATTTAGAATATTGAAATAGACTCCCATAAAGCAGCAATTGTATATGCAAATGCAGAAGTTTAGTTTGCACTTCCCAAGCCCATCATCAGACCTTGGGAACAGCTTGTCCACAATAAGCACAGAACTGGTCTTGGATATGACAAGGATTTGTCCTTTCATATTCTAGATTACTCAAAGCCCATTCAGTTTCAGAGCGCTGGATTCATTCATGACAGTTCACCTCCAGCTGTTCCATATTCTATTCCTCTTCCACAACAAAAACAATAGATTGTGAAATGCCAACACTGTGACTAAGTTGGCCATCTGAAATATCATTGTTTTGATCTTCATCCATGTAAGCATTGTCATAAAACTAGTCATTCTTCAAACAGATGCTTCAAAAACAAACCTCTTGCAAGAATGAAGATTCATCTTGGATGGATTACTTCTTGGCAATGGGCATCAATAGCCAAAAAGATATTTCAGTCACATGTCAGAACTTGTTCAAGAGTATTGAACAGTCTTGCAGTTGAGTTTTCTCCATCATCTCATCTTGTATCTGACGGGGGGGGTATGATGGTCATATACAAGCTTCAAAGTCACATCAAGCGAGCCTAGGCCACAACCTCCCACACCAGTTTCAGAGTTGTAGCCAGAGACAAAGATGCCCCTGAGCATGCCTTCAGTTGGTAATCTAGGACACTTCCTCTAGAAAAAGACTTTAGCTTCTTGCTAGTTTCAGAAGAATTCCAGGAATAGAATTGGGAACACTTCCTCTAGCATAAGACTTCATCTTCTTTCCAGACTTGGAAGAGTTCCAGGAATTACATTAAGCATTCCAAAGTTGTTGGTCATCCTTAAACCATCACAGGTTGAGACTTCCCTTTTCAAGTTGAAGTTCTCCCTTTTATGTGGGGTGAGACCTCCATTTCATGGTTGAAAGTTTCCCTCTTCAAAACATCAGGAACACTTCCTCTAGCAGAAGACTTGAGCTTCATGCCAAAATTGGAAGAGTTCTGGGAACTACACTAAGCGTTCCAGTGTTGGTGGTCATCCTTAAACCACCGCCCTTTATACCAACATTTCAGTGAGCACATTTAGCCTATTGCTACCATGCATTTTTGCACATTTTTATTATAGCTCTCTTCTTGGACTCATACATAACCCTTCGGATTAAGGGGGAGAATGTTGGATACCTAATCCTCTATGGGTTAGTGTGGAAGCAGAATAGACTAAGGAAGTCCAAGAGACCTTGGGATGTGGAACCCAACGATCACATAATGTACTATAAATGTATATCATTTGTTAATAAAAAATGTACTCTCATGTTTTATCTTTCATATTTTGTTGGTGCCATGTGTGTGTTTAACACATTCCATAAGAGATTCTTATGGTAGGGTTATACCCAATAGAACTCAAAAAAATAAGGAAGTTGTTGCTAATATTGTGCAAAAATCACACATGTACAACAAAAGGATACCCAACAAGATCCATAGAGTGGAACTAAAAAGAAGAAAAAACACATGGAAATTACGGCGTAAGAAGTGGTTTAACCACTAAAATATAGTGAAAAAAGCCACTTGACAGATAATGATATGAAAATACAGTTACCAGAGTACTACAGAAAATGCCAATGGAAAAGAAACATCAAGAGGGAGTACCAGTATTACATAAACAACTTCAACCTAGAGGGAATGATCAAAATTCAAGATTACCTAAACTAAACATCCCATCGAGAAAAACGAAGGAACTAGCCCAAATAGGAGCTAGCTCACATAAAGTGAGAAGGGATACAATATGGAAGGTACCCAAAGATGAATATGGGAGAAAAACACGTCAAGGATGCTAAATAAAATTTCCTACTTCACTGTGAAGAATATTCACATCAATAAGTGGAAAAAACAAGATAACGAAAGTTAGAAAACAATATTTTGAAGAGAAATGTACATGACACTACAAACAAGACAACAACGATGATGCATGTCAGAGACAAGTTGTTAGATCCCAACCCAACAAAGATAGGAAACCTACATTTTAGATGAAAATACAAATGAGTAGAGAAAGAATTTTGGTATTCAAATATTGAATGTTTTCTCCTAAATGTGCAAAGGAAAGGTATTTCTATTGCTAAGAAAATGAGATGTAGCATTGAATGTTTCTACAAAAATTACCCTTAAGTTTTAAAATACTAGAATATGGTTGTTTTCCATATGGGCATAATATTTGAAATCAAAAATCGACATTTATATGAAGTAATTGGATTCAAACTTAACTCCCAATAGATGAAATTTGATTAAACAAATTAACCTAGGGCATTGAAGAAAAGGAAATAAACCTACCTGCAACATATTTGTCATCATAAAATCCTATGTAAATAGTCACAAATGTGCCTTGGCCGATAATACTCATGATATACAGTTCTTTTTGTGAATTTCCAATTCCTCCTTTGGCTTCTGGGCTTATAATTTCATCCATGCATTTCTCATATGTTTAGATACTTCAGATCAATCTGAATTGTTCTGAAAAAAAATCTCTTCTTTCGACTCCCATCCTCCCCTTTTATTTAAAATTCATAGGAATTCCCATTGTTATTAACATGACCCTTCTCGGCTTCATTTTGCTCCTCATGTTTTGAACCCCTATCCATAATGAACAATGGATCCTACAACGCAATATGAACCCTACTCAAGAATCCAAACCTTCCTCCTAAATTTTGCAGTGGAATTGATCAGGTGCTCAATTTTATGCTAAAAAATCAAAGTGTTAGAATTTTGATAAACTCAATTTCATATCGAAGAGATCGTCATTCTGATTCCAATGGTGTGAACAATACTCAAATCCGAGCTCATATGCAGAAGTTAGAGCAAGTCAAAGTTCAAGTTTGACTTGTACACATTACTAGATTGGATGATGTGGCAAGGCCCTTCAACGAATGAGGAGGCACCAAGTAGATGGTCACCATTGGCCCCCACATATCGAAAATCGTAAGTTGTAGGTGGAAAGGTGATACAAAATCAGCCCTGAGCAGAGAATGGATGTGATGCAATAAATCGCAATCGCAGATTGGCCAGAGCAAGACAGTTACTTTAATTGGCCCCCAACGAGTTCGAGTTGCAATGCAATATCACAATCACAACCTGCAAAGGGAAGAGTCTTACATTTTATTACCACATATTCACCACTGATTGCAATGTGCAATGTGATCCTAGATGTGATAAATTATGCATTCTGGTTAATAATCTCATCGGGTCCATTGATATTGCAATCACACAATCAGCCGTTTTGTTCATAAGGCCATTGGGTTTTTATGCCAATTATGATTTGCAATGAAATGGTCAGCCAACAAATTAATTCCCACCACATGGTGAAATTTTTGCCAAGTTAGCAGATTTCAGGCCAAATTTGATGGTTAGTGGCAGGAAAAGGGGAATTTGTTAAGCAAATTTTGGGAGAACTGGGAGAGGTCATAAATTCTTCAGTTTTTTATCCAAATTATGTGCAAAAAGAGTCAATTCTAGCATTTTTGGCTATTCCAAACTCATTGAGATAGGTTTCAGAGGCATTTGAGTATTGTAAAAACACTTTTGTTGTAATTTTGAGCATAATAGAGAGTCCCAGGCATTGGAAGCTGGACCAAGGAGACGTAGCCTAGGAGGGGTGAACTCCTCATCAAATCTATGTGCTGTGTGTTGTATTTTGATGTTCTTTGCTATTATTTTGATATTTTTCAGCATATGTTTTATGTTAAAGTATTTATAAAATTTACATAAGAAACTCTCATGGGAATCAGTTAATTAAGAAAAAATGGTGAATCCTTAAACAATTAATAAGAAAATGATAAGAATCTTGGGTTTTATTATGAATGGGGAATTAGCACAGCATTACTAATTTTCTCCATTTCAGATCAAGTTGGTATTAGAGCACTGGTTTTCGCTTACTATATTTTCTTTGTGAAAGAAGGATTTAATTGTTTGTAAGTTTATGTCATGCTTACAAGGTTAAAACTCAAAATAGGTGAAGGAAAGCTGTTTGGAAGCCCTGAAGTTTGGTTAAAGGGAAAAATAGAAAGGTTGTCACAATCTCCAATACCAGTTCAACCTCAAGTTGCAGTTGAGACTCAAGAGATCATGTCTCATGAAGTTGAACCTACAAACATGATAGAAGATAAGAATACTTTCATAAAGGATTTCTTTAATATGAGAGATATGGTAAAGGTCCTCTATGAAGAGAGGAATAGCAGGTTGAAAGGAGAAATCTTGAAACCTCCCAAAGGAGAAGGATCTTTAGGATGAGGTAATGGAAAAGGAGGAAATGGGAATGGAGACAAACCTCCACCCTCTCCACCATATTCTTCATCTTCTTCTTCACAAGCATCTTCACACTCTTCCACTAATAAAACCCTGAGTCATACTCATCATCATTCTTCAAAAGGAACTGGTAAATCACCTTTCCTAAAACTTGATGTTAAATTCAAGTTACCCATGTATAATGGTGAAGTGAATGCAGAGAAGCTTGATAATTGGATTTGTCAGTTGGAGGTGTATTGGAGGAGTCAAAATCTTCAAGAGGATGAAATAAAAATTTAGTGGGCTTCATTGAGAATGGAGGGTGCAACACTCATTTGGTGGGAAGCAAGGACTCAAGAGGATATCAAAAAACATGGTAAGATCTCTATTACTTGGTTTGATTTAATTGCTACTATAAAAAGACAATTCTACCCTTTTGCTTATATGCAAAAAACTATCATGAAGTAGAAAAATTTCAAACAGTTAAAAGGTCAAAATGTGCAAGATTATACTCAAGAGTTTAGGAGAACAACTCTTATACTAGGAGTATACTTGTAGTTACAAGATACTTTGCTGAAATACATAGGAGGTTTGCATAGCTATCTTTGGCACACCATTATTATGTTTAATACTACGAATCTTGATGAGGTCTGTGTTCAAATTACACACCTTAAAGAAAGAGGGAAAAATGTACAAGAAGAAGGTAAGAAGAATTCATTTCACAGTGGTGGAAAGGGAAATAAATTTAAAGGAAAGCAAAAGAAAATTTCTTCTGTTAAGAAAGAAGGGGAGAAATCCATGTAAAAGAATTGTTCCAAAGAGGGCCATGATGAAGCGTAGTGCTGGAAGCTTCATCCTGAATTAAGACAATAGAAATTTAACAATAAAGGAAAACAAAAGAAAAACATTGTTGTACAACAAGACTTGGGTTCTGACTCAGGCGATGAAACGAAGATTGCAACCACAGTCACTAATGTAAAATTCATGGAAGAAACAAGCAAAGAGGAAGTTGTGGCAACCACCAACACAGAAATTAACTCCAACAATGCTTCAAATGAAGAAAACAAAATTGAGTTGTTCCCTATTAGAGTTATTTCCAAACACACCAATATTGATATGTTGTTTGACAGAGGATCCGAGGCAAATTTAATTTCTACATACTTGGTCAAGAAGTTGAATCTGGAAATAATGCCTCATCATAAACCATATTTATTGTGTTGGATAACTAAGGATGCAAATCTCCAGGTCACAAGGAAATGATTTTTTTTGTTTTTTCTATTACTCGCAATTTCGTTGTTGAAGTCGAATTAGATATAGTGCCGCTGGATATTTCTAGAATTATATTGGGAAGCCCATATCTGTATAACCGAAAAGTCATTTTCCATAGATTTGAGAACAAATATCATTTGTTCGCAGATGGAGTGGAGTATATTGTGAGAGCCCATCATAGAAAGCTTAATTTGTCTTTAGCAAGAACAGGGAAAATAAAGTAACTAGTCAATTCCAACAAGAATCTCGTGCTCCTTATTATCAAGCAGAAGAATGACACAGAGCGTGAATCCTTTGTAGGTTGTGACGTGAAGTTGAAAGCCGAATTGGTTGATGTGGTAAATCAATATGGATATATGTTTCAAGAATAAAAGGGATTGCCACCAAAAAGGGGAAGTCAACACAAAATTCAGCTACAACAAGATTGTCCACTCCCAAATATCGATATGTATCGAATGTTAATTCTGGAAAGTTTAGAAATTAAGAAATAAGTCTAGAAATTGTTAGATAAAGGTGTAATTGATCCCTCTACTTCGCCATGTGGTTCACCAATTGTTTTTGTACCCAAGAAAGATGGAACATGGTGCATGTGTGTATATTATTGAGCTTTGAATAAAATTACCATAAGGAATTGATGGCCACTGCCCATAATAGATGATTTGCTAGATTAGTTGAAGAATGCAAAATATTTCACTAAATTAGACTTGAGAAGCGGATATCATCAAGTTAGAATAGTTGAGGAGTATATTTGGAAGGTTGTTTTAAAACAAAACAGGGATTGTTTGAGTGGCTAGTTATTCCTTTCGGTCTTTGCAACACTCCAACTACATTCATGAGAGTTATGAATGATGTGAATGATGTTTTAATATCCTTTCTTGATGAGTTTGTAATTGTCTATTTAGATGATATTTTGATATTCAACAAATTACGAGAAGAGCATGTCAAGCATGTGAGGAAAGTGTTGGATGTCTTGAAAAAAGAACAATTATTTCTGAAGATGTCTAAATGTGAATTTGGGAAAACATCCTTAGTGTATTTAGGCCACATAGTTGGAGGAGGTGCGCTGAAGATTGACCCCTCTAAAGTTTCGATCATTGTGAATTGGCCAATACCCAAATCAGTCACAGAAGTAAGGAGTTTTATGGGAGGAGCATAGTACTAGAGGAAGTTCATTGCCAATTTCTCTTCCATAGCATCTCCAATACATGGTTTGACTAGTGTGAAAGTTTTCTTCCATTGGGGAGGAAAACAACAAAAAACATTCAATGCTTTAAAACAAAATATCAGTTCAACCCCATTTTTAACATTGCCAGATTTGAAACAACCATTTGAAATACAAACAGATTCAAGTGACTATGTGTTATAGACATATTTGGGAATTGCAACCCCAATCATATATGTCCATAAACCAAGGGCTTCTGAGTCCCTAAAAGTGTTGTTTCACACCCTGAAGGAACAAGGTCAGCTGATTACATCATCTCCCAGAAGCTCTCCATGGAAAACTGCTCAGAACTGGTCAAAACTAGACCATACAGACTTCTCAGTGCTAACGGTGTGATGCATCTCACCTACCACATGCAAAAAGTGTGATGCATACTGAAAAGCCCTTCTGTAGGGTACGATGGGCGAGAGTGGACAAATGGTAGAGACAGTTTGCAAGGTGGATGATCATGGAATCTTCCAGAAACTTCTCCTGTGACACTTGCCTCTCTGAATTCACCCAACGATGAGTAAGACATCATGAATCTCTAAGTGGAACCAAGAACTATCAGAGAGAGGACACTAATCAAAATCATAGAAGCGGACTCACCCTCCTGCAAACATCTATATATGGATCCCTCATCCCAGAGATCCAAAGGCTAGAATTTTGTATCTTGTAAGGAAGTGTTGTTAGTTTCTTGGTGGAACATCATAGTGTTGGGTGATCTAAGCTTTTCATGAGGTGAAGAAGGGCTTTCATGCTGGGAGGATGACGTTGGGTCAAATCAATGGGTTGTAATCCTCTCTTCTACTCTTTCTATCAATAAATTTATTCATGTTTTCCTCCACATTTTTGTATGTTTGAATTGATATATGAATTTGTGTGGTCAATATATATCTGATCCTATATTGTTTATGATTGTAGATCTCTGTTCTTTGATGTTATCCTACTTCTTTGACTTTACAGGTTCTCTTTGAAGCAGGGTAAGCAAGGAAGGAGCGGCAAAGATCTATCAGAGGGGAGAGGAAACAAGCAAGGATCCAAGTGAAAGACTGAGGTTGGTACCCTCTGCTTCTCTCCTATCTACTTCTCATAAAGGAAAACAAAAGTAACTTTAGTTTGTTTGTTTCTAAGATAGCTACCCGTCTTAGTGGGACTAGTAGCTCTGAATGGACACTAGATTTCCCGATAACAAAATGGTGACTCCACTGGGGAGCGAATAGCTTGTTTGCTTTATAAACTACAGATGGAGCCTGAAGTCAAGCCAGCTAGCCTTCGAACTGATTTTTCTATGAAACTGCAAAGTAGATCAATGATGCTTTAGTCCATCTCTAGGTTTTGTTTATAAAATGAACAATTGATTTGAAAACATCCTATTTGCCCTGGTGGTGGCTCAAGTATCCTCAATAGATCAGCCCCTATGATTTGCATTTACTGACTATCATTAGCTTAGCCTAAATCCCCAAACTAAGCTGCAAACTGTGACCAAAAGCCAAGTTGAAGTCTCATCCCTGGACCATCGCACCTTCTCCTCTTGGCAATCTGGATGCATCACACCTCCTGTGTGTAGTAGGTGAGATGCATCCCTGTTTCCCTGTGTTACAGGTGCGATAATCAGATAATACTGTTTTTGCCTCTAGATTTTGGTTTTTTCTTCACTCTCTTCAGCTTTATTCGGGAGTTTTGCTGTCTGTGATCAGTATACCACTATAGAAACTCCCTTCCCTTGCATCATTTAGCCTCCATTGTACAAAGAATTGTGAATGTTTTTATGTATTTTTCACCATTTACAAAAAAGTAGCTTAATCAAACTGTCGCCTTTTGATTTGGAAGTGTTGCAAGTGTCGTTTTTAGTCAAAGAAAAGAATCCTACTCTATTTGATGGTTAATTACACTGTTACTCTTGTATTTGATTTGAATTAATAGTATTTCAAGTGTCGAAAGTAGTTTTCAATTCAAAATCGCAAAGTGTCTTCATAGTCTTCCTTTCGTTTTTTGAAGAGAAAATTGTTAGTACTATCACTTTGAAAAGATAATTCAGATTTGTACTTAGCATTCTTTTTTGTCATTCACACATTAAGAAATCGGAAAACAAATACATGCATGTGCATTTGCATTTAGATTGCTTGTTGATTTTGATTTAGGACAGTGCATCTAGTGTGTGCTCTCTGCTCTATGTTGAAAGAATCTCGCTTCTCTTTCCTTAGTAGCTAGGATTTTCATTGCAAAAAGAAGAATAAACGACTGTTTATCATCTTAGATTGCATTTTAGGAATTGTATATCTACATCATGCGGTGAACCTTAAAGGAAAACTTCTTAAGAAACATCAACTGTAAAATAAATTCAATGAACATAAAGATGCTTTGGAACCTAACACACAAAATTTAGAAGTCTAGGCTAGAGACGTATTTCGGCATCGTAAAGCCTGGTAACTATCGCTTTCATCATAGGTTGGGTGATTCCTCCTCTTTGAGATGACAAGTGCCAGTATGGACTTCTACTCCCACGTACCATCGAGTATATATTTGGAGACCATAATAGGCTATATCCGTCATCCTTACGAAGCCGTGCCTGCTGCCCTATCAATCGTAATGCACTAAACACAGCATTCGCAAAGATTGACTATTGTACCGTAAAAAGTATTCTACAGTTTTGTGATTGGTTTAGTAATCCCTCTGTCTAGATTTCTAGACTAGTCTCTTTCGTTCCTTTTTAGAATCCTTAAAGGAAAAGGTCCATCTAAGCACTTGTCACTTCAGGCTCATTAAAAATCGAAGGCGACTAGAGTCATCTTTAGCTTTTTCTCGACTCTTAAAAATTGAAAAAGCAAGTTGTGTCAAAGTGTCTAAAAATCATTTAATTTTGAATCACTTTTTCCCCTTTATTTTGAGTTGATCGAGTAATCCGCAATTGTGGAAGAAATTCAATCGAAACCCCGTTGTTCACGGAGACTAACGAGCCAACCATCTTTGACTCCAGAAACGAAACTATTCCGGACCAAGCGAAATCATTTCACTGGATCAAAGTCCCCAGGTTTTCTTGGAACTTGTGTTCCAACATCCTCAAAGACTCCAATTACTCCAACCATTTCTGATATCCCTGCCTTTATAGAAGAAGTTCTGCAGTCACAAGAGGGCATTAGAACTGATCCTAGTGTAATGGTAAACACTTCTATTCCTAAACCGGCTCCATCTACAACTGATTCGGAAGGTGTTATCCCTCCAACATCTGCCGCTACAGAGTCTATACCTTCTTCGGCACCAGAAATATTTTACGAACCTGATGGTCTACCTCTCCCACCTGGATTGATTGCAATAGAAGATATTGTGGAGGAACGTCCATCCAGTACTCCATCGTATTTTGGAACTGGGATCACCCTATATCCTTCTTCATCATAATTTACTCTCCCTTCATCGCAAGTTCCTGTAGAATCACTAGGAAATCTTTTGGATAGACTCGATATGTCTGAACAACCATCGACATCCAAGATTGTGTCATCTGACACAGCAGTGGCAGAACGTCTTGCTGCTACTCCAACAATGTTCACTGGTGTACCATCTGTCCCAACTAGCTCTCAACCGCTAGATGGAGTCCACCCAGGGACTATTTGGATAATATGGTCTATTCCCATTTGTTCGTCCGAAATAATATCTCGAATATCTTATGTTGGGTCTCAGCAAATTGATCCTTCACAACAATATCAATTTGGGCAGTCCAGTCTCTAGAGGCCAATCTTACCTTTGAACACTGGATTACCGCCATATGGGGGGCAATATGCCCTTTCATTGTTCTCTTCGAGAGGACAACCATATGAGAGTTCACAATAGAATTCAGGTCATGCTGGAATTACATCCAGTGGTTGGGTGCCAATATTGCCTCAACAACCAAGAGTTGTATACTCAATGCAACCAAGTCTACCTGTGTCAAATATCTCCACTACACCGGCTATTGTGACGATGTCACAAGTACAAGTGTTGCCTATTGTATGCCAACCTCAAGTTTCTCAGGTCATAATACAACAACCTCTTGTATCCAAGACACAACCACAATCACCGATTAGTGGCTCCTTAACTGGAGTAACCCAGGTTCAAACGGGTAATATTACCCCTCATCGTGGTCAAACAACCAGTATTAGACAACAGCAAATGGCTTCACAACCATGGCTGGTACAATACCAACAACCGCAATTCCAACAATCTTACCAAGGACTTGAGCAACAAAGCTTTGCAGGTAATGGGCAATCATATATTCAAAATGGTCAACATCAATCATAATGGTTATACCCATTAGCAAGACCCACTGCTGAGGCGATCCCATCTTATCCCGGGTATGCTTCGCTGAACCTGAATCAACAGTTTCCCTTCATGGTGACTTTAGAGTTACCGGATCTAAATCGGGCTAATAAATGATCCAATTGCTTATGCCCCTTGGTGGCCAGTGATTCTTCATAAACTTCTGTAAGATATTCCTAAATTTAATGGAAATATGGGTGAAGACCCGTCAAATCATGTGATGACCTTTCATCTGTGGTTTTCGTCCAACACTCTCAATGATGATTCGATTAGGCTTCGCCTTTTTAAGCGAACGTTAATTGGTCTGGCAGCAAAATGGTACATCGAATTTCCTAGAGCTTCATTCGATAACTTCAGTACCCTTGCCACAACCTTTTTAACCCATTTTCATTTACCAATAAGGTACGAAACAGGAACAAAACTTCTTACCAATTTCAAACAAATGACAGCCACCCACATATCTAATCATATTCATGAGTGGCGACGTCGTCATAGAATGGTAAAAACATATGTCGATGATCAGCTGCTAGCTGAATGGTTTATTAAGTCATTGTTACCTTCTATTACGGAAGATGTGGCAAAGGGAGGGGTCGTAACTGAAGAGCAAGTCATTGCTCATGGACAATATCTAGACTTGATCTATACTCAGTCTGGCACACTCTACCACAAAATCCCCGATGCTCCTAGACTGGAGTTTTCCATTCCTCCTCCTCCTAAATCAAACAAAGACTCTCATGCTGGTGATGGCATGATAGGTACGACTAGAACGAAAATTGTAAAAGCTACATCAAAGAAACCTCGTACGGTTTCTAGTCAAAATGCAAATGAAGAACTTCTCGCCTCGGAGGTAAATGCCGTGTCGACTAACAAAGGCAAAGAACCAAAGCAACCAGGAGGCAAGAAGAAAAAGAAAGGGAAAAATAAGAAACAAGAGGAGTCATCTCTTGAAAAATCTTCTGCAAACCCTTCTAGAGAAATGAAACCAAGTCATCCATGCTTTATATGTGATGAGGATCATTGGACGAAAGACTGTCCACATAAAGCTGAGCTTAGGAAACTCTTAAAGAATTCAAAAACCTCAGCGGTATTGACTGATCCGTTTCCAAACCCAGGAACCAATCTGGTTGCTAGTGACAATGCTTCCCCATCCCAAGTGCTTATGTTGTCCATTTTGAAATAGAAAAATGATGCTTTTATATTGACAAGGAATAAAGATTACAGGAATCCACAGCTATCAAACAACAAGGCTACTAATCAACCTAGTAGTTCGACAACAACTTTGACCGAAGTTATGCCACCCATCATTCCTGAGCTAACGATAAAGCTACCAAAGGGAGTAGTACACAAATCAACATTTAATTCTCGTGCCAGAACATAACAGAATTATAATATAGTAGAGGACCTGGTCCAATTGCTGTCTGCTATGTCGACACTTGAGGTACTGCAAAATTGCCCCTCCTAGAAGCAGGCTCTATTATCAGCAATAGGTGGGATTGACCCAGCGGATTCCAATCTTGTGGCCTTTAATCATAAAGGATATGACCCTCAATTACTAGCTCAACTCACTTTCCTTATTCAAGTGAAAGCCCTCAACAAAACGGTTCATCAAACAATTATTGATGAGGGGGCATCTACATGTATTATGTCAATGAGTTGCTGGAAAACTTTAGGCTCACCACCGTTGTCGCGATCGTCAACGACGTTAAAAGCATTTGATGGACGAACATACACTCCATACAGGATTTTAAGTAACTTGCAAGTCGAACTGGGGGGCAAGACAGTAGAAATCGATGTTGAAGTTATCGATGGAAACCTCAATTACAACATCCTACTGGGAAGGCCCTGGATTTATGCTATGGCTGTTATTGTGTCGACATACTTCAGAAAGATTGCATTTCCTTTCCAAAGAGGAATTACAATCATCGACCAACAAAAATTTCTCCCCAACAGTTCACAAATTATGGGAAGCATTCCGATGATCCACAGAAGCTCTCAGTCACTTCAAAATATCGGAGTAGGCCTACTAAAAGACCCTACATTGATGGGTACTTTTTCCCTACTACCTCCAAACAATCTGGTGGAAGTGGCCACGGTGGGAACTTGCAATATGGTGTCTTCCATTCAAAAGATGTCCGAACACAATGTTAGCATGGATCATCGCCAGGTTTTGCCTCCAAGCCCAATAGAAATAGTGTAGCAATCAATGTTTCCAGCATGGGAGGCAAACCCAAATCAACGCTCATCAAGTGTTTGGATAGATGGGTCTAAAGAATATGGTACCTCTTCAGATCCTTGGTCGCATGTACATTCTACAGACGAAGGAATTGTTCAGTTAATGATGATTGATGGGGCACCATGGGAAGATTACCACCATCGTTCCCATCTTCCAAATTACAAAGGAGATTGTTCCAGTGACCTTAATCATCCTTCAGTTTTTTATTTCCTATCAAATACTGTAAATATGGTGGATTTTTAGCAAAACCTATCCAATATTGAAGAAACTATCACCATAAATATCTCGACTAAACCAGATGTTGTAGAGAATATTCATGTCAGAAAATATTGTTCTTCTTCAGAATTGGAAGTATATTACGCTCTCTTTCGCGAGTTCAGAGATGTCTTTGCTTGGTCATATGAAGAAATACGAGGCATTAACTCGCGCATAGTTGAACACAAAATTAAGATGTATCCAGATGTTAAACCAGTACGACAACGGCCTCGGCAGGTGCACCCAAAGAAAACCACTACCATAAAGGAAGAAATTGAAAAACTTCTCCATGCTGGTTTCATTTACCCGATTCCTCTAACCGATTGGGTATCGAATATTGTTCCTGTGATGAAAAAGCAAGGAACAATTAGAGTGTGCGTCGATTATAGGGATGTAAATCAATCTTGTACAAAGGACAAATACCCTACACCCTTCATCAACTAGGTAATTGATGAATGTGCCGGATGTGAAATCTTTTCATTTATGGATGGATTTTTCGGGTATAATCAAATAAATATCCGCCCACAAGACCAGTCAAAGACTGCATTTATTTGTCCGTGGGGCACATTCGCATACCACAAGCTACCTTTTGGTTTAAAGAATGCAGGGGAAACCTTTCAGAGGGCAATGAATTATGCCTTCCATGACATCAAAAACATCGTTCAACCATATCTCGATGATCTTTCAACTCATTCGCTAAAGCACATTGATCATCCGCAGCATTTGAAAGCAATATTTCTACGTTGCCGACACTAAAAGATACAACTCAATCCACAAAAGTGTGTGTTTTGTGTCGATTTTTGTCGTTTACTTGGATTTGTAGTTTCAAAAGACGAGATTCGACTCAACCCATGTAAGGTTCAGGCAATCGTCGATCTACCTCCACCTTCAAATTTGCTTCAGATTCAGAAACTCCAAGGGAAAGCCAACTTTCTAAGGAGGTTCATTCCAAAATTACGCCGAACTTGTTAAAGGTTATATGCGTCTGTTGAAAAAAGAAGTACCCTTCAATTAGGATCAGGTTGTGCAAGATTCCTTTGATGCTTTAAAGGAATCCCTAGTAAAAGCATCATTAATGTATGCTCCTGATTATCAAAAAGACTTTAACCTGTATCTAGCTACAACGGATACAACCATCACAATGGTTTTAGTTCAAGAAGACAATGGAGTTGAACATCCTATCTATTATTTAAGTCGAAACTTAAATGATACAAAAAGCAAGCACTCCTATGTTGAAAAGCTAGCTCTTGTAGCTGTTCAAGCGATACAGAGATTTTGACACTATGTCCTCTTTCGAAAAACTACCATTTTGTCAAATTGCAACCCCGTGACTTATATCTTGTTGCGACAGTTATTGGGGGGGAATATTCCAAATGGATAGCGATTTTGCAAGAGTTTGATATGGAATTCATAAAATCCAAATCAAAGAAAGCCCTGGTTTTCGCAGAGTTACTATGTGACTTCCCATCATCGTCCAACAATTCAACATCCAAAGCAACAATCGTGGATGAATCTTTGTTTCTGATATCTTCAAGCGATCCATGGTATGGAGATATAATCATCTATCTCCAAACCCAAACATATAGGTCTAATACCTCCCGCTCAGAGCAATGACGTACTCGATACCAAACAAAATACTATATGATCATCGGTGATACACTTTACAGTTGTGGTATCGATACAGTTCTGCGAAGGTGCCTCACCCATGAGGAGGCTGAAAAAGTTTTGATTGATTGTCATTCAGGCGCATGTGGGGGGCATCAATTTGGTTATGCTACGGCACAAAAGATTTTACGAACAGGATACTTCTGGCCAACAATGTTCAAGGATTGCATAACTACAGTCAGAAGTTGCCATGCTTGTCAAATCTTTGACCGTAAAACCAGAATACCACTCGCACCTCTACAACCAGTAGTTGTTGTTGGGCCATTCGCTAAATGTGGCATAGATTTCATGACATGTAACCCCGCCTCGGCCGAGGGGCATGGGTATATCATAGTCACAGTCGACTATTTTACGAAATGGGCTAAGGCGACGCCTACATTAAACAACAGCGACGAAACGGCTGCTCTTTTCTTTTTCAATCATGTAGTCTCCAGATTCGATGTTCCACAAGCAATAGTCACAGATCATGGATCAAATTTCCGCAATCACATGATGGTTGAGTTGGCTGCCAAATTAGGACTGTCCCATGACAACTCTACTCCATATTATCTACAAGCTAACAGGCAAGTTGAGGCGATCAACAAAGTCATGAAGCGCATGTTGCAAAGGATGATTGGAGTCCATAAACGGAGTTGGCACCTAATCCTCTACTCAGCCTTTTGGGCATACTGAACATCGGTGAGAAATGTGACAAGGTTTACGCCCTTTCATTTGGTGTATGGCCTGGAAGCAATCTTACCAGTTCAGTGCGAAATCTCGTCCCTCAAGCTCGTAGTCGACCTTCTCCCCGGAACTTCAAAAGAGGAGGCTCGTTTCTTGGAATGAATCCAACTGGATGAAACCCATCGTGATTCCACCTTGGCCAATGAAGCATATAAGAAATGAGTCAAGGCGCAGTTTGACAAGAATGTCAAACCCCATGTCTTCTCAAAAGGTGACGTGGTCTTACTTTACGACCAGGAGTCTGACAAGTTGGGAGCAGGTAAGTTCCAGTCTTTATGGATGGGCCCCTATATTTTTAAGCATGTATTAGCAAAAGGAGCCTATGAGTTAGTGGATTATGATGGGATTCCATTGTCGCAATCCCGAAACAAGTTGTACCTTAAGCATTACTATGCTTGACTCAGTGTACTAACCTCTTCATATGCTTTTGGTACATTTTTGTTTTCGCTAAGAGTAATCGTTTTGGTTAGGTAATCCACTTTTACATTTGTTGCACATGTCAAACCTTTTGGAGTCATTTGTTGGATATGCTGACAGAGTGAGTTGTAGTTCCCAGAACCTTTCTTCTGTGGCCTGGGCCATCTTTGATCCAAGCGGCGAGTTAGTGAGTTTCAGAGGGGTATGTATTGGTCGATCAATGAACAACATCGCTGAATACAGCGCGTTGATAGAGCTCCTCTATGATGCCATCATCATGGCATACACCGACTTATCGTCAGGTTAGACTCACAACTCATCATTCTACAACTCACCGGCATCTATTCCGTGCGGAATCCAACTATCTATTGTATGTTCCTAAAGATCAAGATTTTGGAAAGACAGTTCAATTCTATCCAATATCAACATATTTCCATAAACTTAAACACATTAACAGATTCATTGGCAAATTATGTGTTAGATAGACATTTGCAACATTTATAAAGGAAAAGCATTTCATCAATATTTGCATCAGGATCATATAACTTAACCAAAATAAAGCTCCGAAAATCAAAAATATATATAACTATTTATGGTTTATACATAGTGTTCTATGTCCAAGAAAGAATCAGTCAAATGACCCAAAAACTTAAAAGGCTAGGGAGCACCCTAGTCTAATAATGTTGGTGATAACAAGTCACCGCCTGTGTAATCATGCATAAAAGCCTAGTCCATCGATTCGGCATGCTAGTGGTATGTTGCTGTAATCTCAAAGGCAGCTCGTTAGTCCTCACATCCGATATACCAAGGGTGAGACCCTTGATCTGATCCTCCAATACTGCAAGATTCTCGGCAACATCCAGGTCACGAAGGATAGCCCTCCCTATAGCCTCTCCTGCTGGAATGACAACTGCTGCTCTCAGGCGCACTACTAGTCGCACTGGTCCAATATCTGCATGAGCACATGAGTTTTGATTAGTCTTGATAAAAGAAAGCACAAGAAAATTATAAGAGCAATAAATAGGGATGCGGTCAAATATTTTACCTATCACACCCCATTGCTCACCATCCAGCAGCACCAAATCCAGGTCACCCCGAAAATCCATACCAGCATACGGACACTTGGCATAAACCATATCTTGATGGTTGAACCACTTGAAGAAGGCATCAGAGAAAGAAACCTGCGACTGACCAGCATGTCGGGCCATAAGGTCAACCCATCTCTGAATCTGTGGCTCAGTTGGTGGTGGCAAACCAAGTGAAATGTACTGTGGCTAAATCAGTGGGATCTTCTCCAAGGAAAAAGTGGTCAAAACAGAACCATAGCCAAAGTTCTTGGATCTTTCATTTTCCACCTTGGTAAGCTGTTCTTTTATCACAGGAAGTGCCACAACACACTAGTTGAACACCTTTAGTTTGAGGCATTCCAAGGCATACTACATATAGGACCTGTTGTCAAAGTGGAGAGCCACGCTACCAGCCAGTCTAGCAAAGGTGAATAGAATAGTCCTCAAGGATTGGTCAATGACATCTTAGATATTGATCTTGCCGTCCCTGCTCGGTTGAGATCCTTCTCTACAGAATCAATGAATATAAGCCCTCACAGATTTGCCCCCATGGGCGGAACCTGATAATGAGAGAGGGGCACCATACCTTGATAAACCGGTTAAAAGGTATATGTCCTCAATAGTCAAGGAGATGAATTTGCCTCTGATCTAGAACACTTGGTTGGTAGGATCCCATGCATCGAGGAAATATTGAAACAAGTTGATTTGTTGCCTCATGCTAGATATGCGGAAGAACTTGAGCAAACCACAGTTCCGCAATGCAGTTACCATTGCCGGATCATGTCAAGAAACCATGTCCTCTTCTTCATGATCACATTCTCACCATGTAACAACCATTTCACTCCGATGAATCTCTGAAAAAAAAACAAGAGAAGAGTCAGGATCCTGATTTGGCAAAAAACAGGGAAAATTTCCGTGAAAAAACAGTGCACGAGTTTCCCTCCTTGCGCCCATCGCACCCTAGTTGTGTACTTGGTGAGATGCATACTAACTGGACAATCACCAGCCCAGTATGCATCGCACCTTTCGATGTACACATGGTGCGATGGGGGAAGAACAAATTGTTCAAACCCCAGAGGCTCAGAAAAGTAGGGAAACATGCTCAGAATTCAAAAAGGAAAGAATGCAATTGAAGAGCTCAAATTTAGCTCCTACCTAGTCCAGACAACACCAAAAATTGTCCATAGAATCTCCCAGAATCAGCTGGTGAAAATCAAAGGGGAAAACACCTCCAAAGCTCCAACAATCCCAAATCCAAATGAAATGGTAAAATGAGGGGTAAAAACTACTTTTAAATTACTTTTCACATAATTCGAGTAAGGTATTAGTGTTTTAACTCAGTTTTCAAGCATGTATTCTCATTTCTAATCAATTTGATGGAGAAATTGAACAGGCAGTATGACCGTCAAAAGAACATAGTGTTAAAGGTGAATCGAATATCAATGACCATTATCACGAGCATTTTTACACCAAGTTCAAGCTCGTTAAAAATTAAACCTAAGCAATGAGCATATATTACACTACAGTTTAAGCTCATTAAAAAATGAACCAACCTCTGGTAAATAACCATTGTGAACACATTATCATCAACTTTTGAGCCTTGGTCATGTTCTTACCATCACCTCCACTCTATTTTAGCTGATCATACGCCTCCATTTGATTGTTTACCCCTTTGAGGAACAGCTGCGACGAGTGATTCTGTTAGCCATTCTCTTGACACTACCGTGATTGGAAAGTTCCAAACCTTACCTGGAACCAGCCGCTACCTGAAAATAGCACTTGTTCCTCAAAAAACGAGTCTCCTTTAAGCTCTTTTCATCTGACTCGTAAAATATGAAAATATTGTCGAGCAATTGGCCTCTCCAGCTCGTTAAAATGATCAGAAGTGCTATCCCTCCTCTAGATTTCAATATTTTTGGACCTGAGGGATCATTACACAAAAATATCGAGTGCTTGTCTTGTCCGGCTCGTTAAAACTATCAAAATTCCATCCCTTTCGTATTATTTTATACTTTTTTAGACTTAAGGGATTATATGACAAAAATGGATGACTGGAGTTTCCTTTCCGTCCCTCTTCAGACTCTCTAAAATTGAAAAAGGACTGATTTATCTTTGTTGTTAAACTCATTAAAACCAATAGCAACAGACTTTTCCATGCAGAAAAGAACAAGTTTCACTATCGCTAGGCTCGTTAAAACATAGCGATGAGTTTTCCCAAAGGGAAAATTATAGAAAAAGCATATCTTATCCTCCTCAAGCTTGACAAAAATAAATAGGTACTGGTCAGTAATGACTGGTGAAAATTGGGAAGAAAACTTGAAGAAACTTTATTGGTAGCAAGTCGCTCTTGAACATGGCACTTTCACTCCATCACCATGATTGAGTCGGGTTGGGTTATTCCGTCACCGTCATATTCCCACTCGTCCACCAACCATCCTTTTTGGGGTTAACAACTCTCATCCATTCAGTTTTCACTGATATGTTCAAGAAAGTTGCTCAGAATTCACCACCCAGCTTGTGTCTTCATCCGCTTCAAACCTTCACGCTTCATTCTTTCATGACCGCCACCCGACCTGTATCATCAGCGTTTTTTCACCTCACAAATCATTTTCTCATTCTGTGTCATAGATGGGATTCATTTATGGCCTTCCTACAATGGGTCACTCTTGTCAACGTCAGCTCATTATCAGAAGTCGGCCTAGATAACCCTTTCAATACTGGAAATAATGCATGCCTCAATGGCAAGTTTCTCATTCCGATGATAGTTTACATCAATGGCCTTCGACCAAAATATTTGCGTGGTGTTTGAACGCCAAGTCCCATTTTCACACCACGTGAATTGTACTATCGTACCTTGAGGGTCATCATCATTATTGGTGATTCCTCTCGCGCCTGTTAACAGCTTACATCATTGGCTGGTAATCAGGCAATGGCTTTCCATGTTCGACTCCACAACATCTTTTCACATGGATTGACTTGTACTTCGGGTGAAGATTGAACGAGTTTGAAGACCTCGGATCTAGTTTCATCCATTAGGGCTGCAATATATTTAGAAAAATAAAGGCATCAAATGTACATCATTGTTGCACAGATGATCATCCAAATAAAAGGATGATGGCTCTATCAGAATCATCAATCTGCCACATAGGCAGTTGTCTATCCTATGTACATGAAAATGAATTTATAAAGCTGAGCATGGGAATGCCCATCTTAGCTAGATCATGAAAATATTATGAAGATAATGTATTGTATTGTATCTTATTACAGGTCACCTCCCAGTTCGAAAAACCTCTGATCCTCATGATAAAGCATTTCACCCGACATCAAAAGATTTATGACCTTATGCTTTAGGGGGCAACTGTTATAGACATATTTGGTCACTGCAACCCCAATCATATATGTCCATAAACCAAGGGCTTCTGAGTCCCTAAAAGTGCTGTTTCAGACCCTAAAGGAACAAGGTTAGCTGATTACATCATCTCCCAGAATTTCTCCATGGAAAACTACTCAAAACTGGTCAAAACTGGACCATATAGACTACTCAGTGCTAAGGGTGTGATGCATCTCACCTGCCAAATGCAAAAAGTGCGATGCATACTGAAAAACCCTTCTGTAGGGTGCAATGGGCGAGAGTGGACAAATGGCAGAGACAGTTTGCAAGGTAGATGATCATGGAATCTTCCAGAAACTTCTCCTGTGACACTTACCTCTCTGAATTCGCCCAGGGATGAGTAAGAGATCATGAATCTCCAAGTGGAACCAAGAACTATCAAAGAGATGACACTAATCAAAATCCTAGAAGCTGACTCACCCCCTGCAAACATCTATATATGGATCCCTCATCCCAGAGATCCAGAGGCTGGAATTTTGTATCTTGTAAGGAAGTGTTGTTAGTTTCTTGGTGGAACATCATAGTGTTGGGTCATATAAGCTTTTCATGAGGTGAAGAAGGGCTTTAATGCTGGGAGGATGACGATGGGTCAGATCAATGGGTTGTAATCCTCTCTTCTACTCTTTCTATCAATAAAGCTATTCGAGTTTTCCTCCACATTCTTGTATGTTTGAGTTGATATATGCATTTGTGTGGTCAATATATATCTAGTCCTATATTTTTTATGATCATAGATCTCTATGCTTTGATGGTATCATGCTGCTTTGACTTTATAGGTGCTCTTTGAAGTGCGGTAAGCAAGGAAGGAGCGGCAAAAATCTGTCAGAGGGGAGAGGAAACAAGCAAGGAGCCAAACGAAAGTAACTTTAGATTGTTTGCTTCTAAGATATCTACCCGTCTTAGTGGCACTAACAACTCTGAATGGACACTAGATTTGCTGATAACACTATGCCATGGGTGGAGTTATTTTACAGCATGGTAAGCCCATTTCATTTCATTCTGAGATTTTTAATGGTGTTGTTATTAATTATCCTACATATGATAAATAGATTTACGCATTGGTGAAAAGTGTGAAGAAATGAAAGCATTACTTAATGGGAAAAGAAACCATTATTCACATCAATCATCAACCTTTGCAACATGTGTAATCTCAAACAAAATTGCAGCAATCAAGGCACTTTCGTTGGATGGGATTCTTACAACAATTCCTCTTGGTAATCAGGTACAAGAAACATATTTATAACAGATTTGTTGATATTCTTTCTAGACTAGTTGTTAATGCAACCATTTTACTCAAGAATCGTTCTGTTTTTCCTGAAAGTTATGTCGAACAATATGCATATGAAGCTGAATTTCAAGAGGTATATTCAAGCTTGAGTCAAGGACACCAAGTTGAGGAATCAGACTACCATGTACATGATAATTTGTTGTATCATTTGGGAAAAATTTGTGTTCCACATGGAGAGAGAGTAAATGTCACAAGGGAAGCACACACTTATCTTATTGTTGGACATTTTGGTGTAAGTAAAACAATGGAAAATAATCAAAGGTATTTTAACTGGCCTCATATGCTTGAAAGTGTGTCACGTTTTATCAAAGGTTGTTAATTGTGTGCAGTCAGTAAGCCTAGTAATAGGAAACTAGGATTGTACACACCACTTCTAGTACCTTCACGTCCATGGGAGAGTGTTTCTATGGATTTTGCAGGAGGTCTTCATTTATCAAGAAAAGGTCATGATTATTTGTGCATAGTTGTGGATAGGTTTAGCAAGATATGCACGTTAATGCCTTGTGAAAAACAAATTACTATTTAAAAAACAACTCAACTTTTCTTTCAAAATGTATGGGTTCATTTTGGGTTACCTAGTTGTATTGTAAGTGATTGTGATTCCCGATTTGTTGGGAATTTTTGGTCAAGTTTATGGAACTTGACGGACACCAAGTTGAAGAAAAGTACAACCTTCCATCCACAAAATGATGGTTAAACTGAAGTGGTTAACAGGATAGTTATTAATTTTCTAAGAGGATATTGCAACAAACATCCTAAGTTGTAGGATGAACAGTTGCATTATATTCAACATGCTTACAATCAAGAAAAACACTCTTCTACTCTGACATAGCCTTTTGAGGCATGTCTTGGTTATTTGCCTAAATCGCCTTTGGATTTCATCTTTGAGAAAGATGTAGTTGTATATGGACATAACAACATAGACAGAGCAAAGAAATTCATTGAGAAAATTTAGTTGATTCACCAAATAGTTCAAGAACAACTAGAAAAGAGTCAAGGCAAGTATAAGGCAAGACATGATAAGCATCATGTGGATCATCAATTTCAGGTAGGTGCTGAAGTTTGGCTTTACATTAGCAGGGAAAGGCTTCAAGATGAAGGTAAAAAGTTGAAACCAATCTGTTATGGTCCATTTAAAATTCCGAAAGAGATTGGTAATAATGATTTCAAGCTTGATTTTCCTTCATATCTGCAAATTTATTCCATTGTTAATGTTGAAAATTTGAGATTGTATAAGCCTCCTTTGATGGAACATGAGGGAGAAAGTGTAAATATTCCATCAGTTGAATATTTTTCTCCATAATTTCTTAATGAGCTTTAGCAAGACACCATACTGGATAAAAGAATGAGGTCATCAAAGAGGGGAAATGTTGATTATCTTCGAGTAGGTCCCAAAGGTACAAATACATCAAAGGCCAAATGGATTGAAGATGGGAAGGTGAGGGAACAGTACTGTGATCTGTTCAAAAACTAAATATAATATTTTGGGGTCCAAAAGGCCTCTGGTGGGGGGGGGTGATCAGGTGCTCGAGTTTATGCTTAAAATTCAAAGTGTTAGAATTTTGTTAAACTCAGGTTCAAATCTAAGAGATCTTCATTCTGATTCCAATGGTGCAGATGACACTCAAATCTGAGCTCGTATGCAGAAGTTAGAGAAAATCAAAGTTCAAGTTTGACTTGTCCACATGGCAGGATTGGATCATGTGGCAAGGCCCTTCAACGAATGAGGTGCTAAGTGGCAGGTCTCCATTGGCCTTCGCATATCACAAATCACAAATCGTAGGTGGAAAGGTGATACAAAATAGGCCCCGAGTAGAGAAGGGATGTGATGCGATAAATCACAATCGCAGATCAACAAGGGCATGAAAGTTACATTAATCGGCCCCTGATGAGCTCTAGTTGCAATGTGATTTCATAATCCCAAATCGCAATACAACTTGCAGAGGGCAGAGTCTTGAATTTTATTACTGTTGATTCACTGTCGATTGCTATGTGCAATGGGATCCCAGATGCGATAAGTTATGCAATCCGGTTAATAATCCTGTTGGATCTGCCAATATTGCAATCACACAATCACCCATTTTGTTTGCAAGACTGCTAGGTTTTTACACTGATTGCGATTTGCGATAGAATGGTTAGCTGATAGATTAAGGCCCACCGCATGGTGAAATTTTCACCTAGTTAGTGGATTTCAAGTCGAATTTGATGGTTAGTGGCCAGAAAAAGGGAATTTTTTAAGTAAATTGTGGGAGAATTTGGAGAGGTCATAACTTCTTCAGTTCTTATCCAAATTAGGTGCAAAAATAGTCAATTATAGCACTTTTGGCTATTCTGAACTCATTGAGATAGGTTTCAGAGGCATTTGAGCATTGAAAACAAATGTTTGTTGTAATTTTGAGCATAATAGAGAGGCCTAAGCATCAGAAGCCAGACCAAAGAGACGTAGCCTAGGAGGGGTGAACTCCTCATCAAATCTTTATGTCGTGTGTTATATTTTGATATTCTTTGTTGTTATTTTTCTATTGTTCTTCATATGTTTAATGTTAAATTCTTGATGAAATTTACATAAGAAACTCTCATGGGAATCAATTAATTAAGCAAAAATGGTGAATCCTTAAGCACTTGATAAGAAAATGATAAGAATCTTGGGTTTTATTCTGAATGGGGAATTAGCCCAGCATTAGTAATCTGCTCCATTTTAGATCAAGAATGTAGAGGATTACACCTTCCTCCTGAATTCAACAGTGGAATGTAAGACATTACACGTACCTCCTGAATTCTATAGAGGAATGTAAAATATTATGAGAAGAAAAATAGCATCAAAGTCTCTCTGAACCCGTGAATATTATGAGAAGCCTATAGCCTCGAAATATCTCTAAACCTGGGAATATTGTGAGCATCAAACTCTCTCTAAACCCGAGAAGGAAGAAGACTAGCACGTAAGTTAAATATTAAGAGGTCAATTTAAGATTTTAGAGCAGTGGAACATTATATTTTAATAGTTTGTGTATTTTTATGGTTAGGTTTTCTTTTTATTTGAGCGAAAGAAAGTCACTTGTTGTAGATCTAACCCAAAGTTATTATGATAATAGAAATACCCAAGAATAACAAGATAAAAATAGATAGAAATGCTTCTTTATTGATCAAACCCTTAAGGTAGGGCAACACCATACATTCACTCCTTAAGGAAGGAGAATACTCCACAAGCCATATGCTTGTTCATACAAGACTATTTCTCTTCATATCTCTCCGTGTGGAGTCTCTAGCCTCTATATAGGCCTCATACATACAATACCATGCATCAATACCATGGTTTACTCATACCATCAACTAATACCATGGGCCCATTACATTATTATTAACTACTTGTGGTCCCTTACATGACATGGGTTAACCACCTTATTTATTACTATGGCCCATCCCATTATTACAATATTACCTTGGGTACCTCCCTCGGTACCCCATATTACCCCCCCTAGGTACATAACATTCCACCCCCATTAGCATGTTTCGTCCCCGAAACATAAGAAGAACACAAATAATAAGATCTACTCAAAATAGTAGTCCACTGATACCAAGCACGAGCATCTAGCCATCCAAGAGAAAGGTGAACCCTCGATCTCGCTGGTGCCTCGCTCGCTTGAGATGGAAGTTGA
>APFE030831785.1:175272-195029 GCA_000404065.3 Pinus taeda
TCGCTTGAGATGGAAGTTGACCGTGGCAGCTCTTCTGTGTTGAGGTGTAGCAGGTGGATCGTCTCTCCTTTGTATCCGTCATGTGACTCTTTGGTTTCCATCTTGACGGTTGTCTTGCGGGGTGATGTGGGTGATGATATGTTGAAGTTTTAACCCACGATGGCTTTTGCCTGACTTCACCCTGTTGTAGGGCCTGTTGTGGTGTCTTCTTTTTCAATATAACTCCAGCCACTGAGCCTTCCTCTGATGTATCATCACCTGTAACCTTTTCTTCTGCAGCCTCTGTTTGTGTTTGATTGTCAATCATCAAAGGCTCATCATCTGATATGTTCCAGTCCCTTGAACATCTTCTGCTTCAGCCTCCATGCTGCTCTACCTGTTTTGTATGGATGGAAATATCCTTTAATGTTAATTTTTCTTTCTTTTATACATAGCTTCAGGAATTTCTTCTAGCCAACATTAATATTAATAGTACCCACGGATTCCATACGGAATATCCCAAAACAACATCCATATTATCATCTCTTGAGGCATAAAAATCACCATGAAACACATATTTATCCATAGAAATCTTCAAATCCTTGTACACTTGAACATCCTCATTATCAACCTGTGTATGTTCAATTTGTTTTGCTGGGACTTGCAATTTCTTTGCCAAGTTGACATTTATAAGATTTTGTTTGCAACTCGGATTGATAGACACAATGATTTTCTCCTTCTGAATCAATCCATGAACCTGCAATACCGAGATACCAGCCAAAAATAATCCTTTTGGTTCCTTGGTTTCCTTCTTTCCTGTAAAAATATCAGCTTTGCTCGGCTGTGTGTCTGTCTGTGTGTGCTTATCCACAAGATTTGATTTACAGTCAAAGCGCTCTATAAGAGCTTTGGCAAATTGGGCTCAACTCGCAAAAGGTCCATTGCGACGTTGATGCCATGCGCCCATTGCCATCGTTCCTTGTCCAGGTACTGGGTCCCCTCCTTAAGCTTAGTCCAATCATCTAGGATATGATTCAATCTGAAATACTGCTCCATTTGTGCTAGCCATGTTGACGTGTGAGAACCATCAAATTTATACAAGTCCTTCGAACTCTGATCTAGGTACGCCATCACAAAAATAAAAAAAAATTGGCGAAATTTTGAAATTGTCACAGTTTCGTCACTATTGCTCAGAATCGTTATTAGACCTGTTTTTAGAAATGGAACAATCATTTTGCATCTGCCCATGTGATAGAAATCGTAATCCAGTTACTAGAATTCCAGATCTGCGCTGCTACTCTCCCGCCGTCACCCAAAATTTCTGCAAAAAGAGCTGATTTTAAATCAGCGATATCTCCCTCATCCGGACTCTGATTTGCCTGATTTTTTTTTGAAATTGGATGTATTTTCACAAATATTCTAGATCTGCAATTAGATCTTGCAGATCTTGCACCAGGACATCTAGATCTGTGTCGCAAATTCGCTGCCCCGAAAAATTGTCTCCAACCCTACTGATTTTTAGATCAGCAATATCTCCTTCATCCGGACTCCTATTTGACCAATTTTTTTTTTGAAATCGGCTATTTTTTTTCAAGGAATACAGATCTGCAGTCAATTTTTCAGATCTTGAAACAAAACTTACAGATCTGATCTGCAAACTCGCTGCCTTTGAAACCCTGCAAAAATGAAAAAAAAATTCCACTTTTGTGCCCAAGAAAGTGCTCTGATACCACTTGTTGTAGCTTTGATACCACTTGTTGTAGATCTAACCCGGAAAGATATCAGAATACAAATAAACCCAAGAATAGATAGAAATCATTTATTGATCAAAACCCTTATGGTAGGGCAACACCATACATTCACTCCTTAAGGAAGGAGAACACTCCACAAGCCATATGCTTGTTCATACAAGACTATTTCTCTTCATATCTCTTGGAGTCTCTAGCCTCTATATAGGCCTCATACATACAATTCCATGCATCATTACCATGGTTTCCTCATACCATCAACTAATACCATGGGCCCCTTACATTATTATTAACTACTTGTGGTCCCTTACATGACATGGGTTAACCACCTTATTTATTACTATGGCCCATCCCATTATTACAATATTACCTTGGGTACCTCCCTCGGTACCCCATATTACCCCCCCTAGGTACATAACATCACTTGACACGGAGTTTATATTTAATGATGTTGAAGTCTTACAAAGTGATTATTTTGGTTGGATGGCATTAAAATGATTTTATAGAATATTTTCCTTGTATAAGTATGTTTATTTTTAATGATGTTGAAGGCCTATGAAGTGATGATTTTGGTTGGATGGCATTAAAAAAAATTATAGAATATTTTCCTTGTAAATTATGTTCATATGAATAGAAAGGCAATATGAGGTTTACAAGTAAAGGGAATATCTAATAATTTTTTGAGGTGGAAAATATCTTCAAATATATGAATAATATTATCAATAGTTTCAAGTGATTGTAGATAGTCCATTATTTTTTGGGAACTTCACTTAGAGCTGAAATATACCATATTAGAAGCTAGACATAGTTTAGTTTAAATTAGTCATTTTCGTTAGTCACTTTTAGTTGTAAATTATGTTCATATGAAGAGAAAGGCAACATGAGGTTTACAAGTAAAGGAAATATCTAATAATTTTTTGAGGTGGAAAATATCTTCAAATCTATGAATAATATTATCAACAGTTCCAAGTGATTGTAGATAGTCCATTTTTTTTGGGAACTTCACTTAGAGCTCAAAAATACCATATTAGAAGCTAGACATAGTTTAGTTTAAATTAGTCATTTTTGTTAGTCACTTTTATTTGTATTACTTATTAGCTAAGTTTAGTTTAAATTAGTCATTTTTGTTAGTAACTTTTAGTTTTATTACTTATTAGCTAGTCATATTTTAACCCAAGACAAAATTAATTTATGTTAGTCGTTTCTAGTTGGGTCACTTAAGATTGCTCATTTTCGATAGTATTTCACTTGAAAATGATGCAGTGACTAACGTTAATAAAATAACGAAAATAACTGTTAAGTAGGCTTAGAGTCATAATGATATATTTTAGGTTCTTATTTGTTTACCAAGTGACTTCAAAGCTCTTCATCAATTAAAGAATCCTAAACTGCAAACCACAAATTATTTAGTATTCATATGTAGAATCTGGTTTTCGGTACCGAATTAAGTACTAAAAATATGGAAATTGAAATTCTAAACATTGGTACTGAACCATGTATTGAAATTATGTAAATTAAAATTCTGGGTACCAAAACATGTTAAGAAACCAATTTTAAGTTTGCTTCACTCTTAAGGCCAAGAAAAATCAATTTGAATTTAATCCTAACATGTTCTATTAACAAAACTAAAAATAAAAAAGGTGATTTTTAGCAAAATACTAGATGAAACATGAATCTAATGAAAAAATAAAATGAAATATTAAACAAAATATGTAATCAAGAAAACTAAAAAAATTTGAATACTACTCTAGGAATAGAAAAAACTACAAATTACCTGAGTCGAGGAGATATTCCTAACCTGGAAACATGCCTAGAGACTTAGATCATAATAATGAACAGAGCTTCAACAATTAAATCTTCATTACAAGAATCTCAAATTCAACTTGCAAATGGAAGTTCAAATCTATTACTAAAGATCAGCTCAAAATAATGATAAAATTCCTCTTTGCGTCCTCTCCTCTTTCATTCTTGTGCATATCTATTTATTTTATAGCATCATAGAGTAAAGGAAGTGATGAGCAAAGAGGACCATATCGACTTCCATGAATCTAATGCCATACTAAAGTAAAATAACAAATATGATTTTAAATAAATTCGTTATGATTTAAGATCATATTGAATCTTTCATTGAAGATGCGAACAATGCCACTTGGAATTGATTTTAATTTATTCTAAGTTTAAACATAACTACAAATCTTGGACATAAACTTCTATAGCTATTCGTGTAGGTTTTAACCCCGTACAGAAATTACCTGCATACAAATTCTAAAACACAGAAAAATAAATAATGCGAGAGCATAACACATAAAACACATATACACAGATATTTTCCCACTGGATCCCAAAACTGGGACTACTAGCTTGATTTTTCATTATGTTCCTTTTGATGTTACAATACATATTTATACATGCCGAAGCATCTAATACCATGGACTGAAAAACCATCGCGTCCAAAAAACATGTGCAAAAAATCATGCACAAAACCATAGGTGGGTCAACCCAACCTAACATAGGGTCCAAAATCAAAATTTTTTGGGGCATTGCCTCGGACCCCATAAAGTAGGGTTATGAGTACCCCTCAAACCCCTTGTTAACTACGTGGAAAGAATACAATACAACCCAACAATTCGTGTGTATGTGAATAATTAGGTACCGAAATGCTAAACTAAGTATTGAACTACCAAATTGAATTGAATGGGTACCGAGCTAAGTATCAAACTACCAAACTGATATACAGATATAAATTTTCATAATTGGACATCCTCCAAAAAATAACCACATTAGTAACCCATGATTGAATAAATCATATTAAAGACATGTTTAATCATTAAAACAATAAGAAACTCATCATAATTAACAATATGGTAGAAGAGGTTCATTTAGCGGAAGTTGATGCTATAATGGCTACGAAAAGTATCATATATGCGGGAATATGGGTCATGAATAGAGACTTTATATATTGAATAATATGACATATTCAGATCCTAGCAAGCATCATCCCTACATTTATCAGCACCAACTTAAAAGAAGCATCAACTCCCTAGCGTGCAAGCTCCAACGTGCTTGACCTTCTTGATTTGTCTTTCATACAATTTTAAAAATCGAATCATGAAGGCCTCACTTTCACAAAAATAAATAAATTCCTGCTTATAAAATCACCATAAAACACCTTTATCATTGATACAATATACTTCTTTGATCCCTAGTTCATTGATAATCTTTTTAGCAAAATTATGCTTATAAGGTATATGAGTTGATATTTTTAGAATTAAAACTCTAGATATCTTCAACTCTTAATTTGCATTTAACTGATGGTTTGATATTGTTTTATTCTTGTTTTCCACTTCTATTAACTCATATTGATGTGTATAATTTTTATTCAACCTCTATTCTTCTGTTTTGTGATAAAAAAATGAGTTTAATTGCTAGTTTTGGAAATTTTGAAAAGTTACATGTTTTAGCAGAGATTTTCTAACTTTAGTTAACTGCTAGTTTGGTGGGTTTGCCAAATATACTTCTAAATATAGTACAACTTTTAGATAAGGTTTTCTAACTTTACTTAACTACTAGTTTAACAGATTTTCCAGATATACCGCCAAATATAATATAGGTGTCCATCTTCCCTATGTCCAAGGAACCACGGACAAGATTACCGGATCCTTAGGAGGTTTGATATTCCCTCAACCTTCAGGCCCCTCAGCACCATTTGTAATTGCCTCAGATCGGTAAAAGATCCCGTTAACCCTAAGGACATGATGGGTGTTTATTTGATCCCTTGTTCTTGTGGGACTCCCTATATCGGGGAAACAGCGCGCTCCATCCATCAGAGAATTGCAAACATGCAGTTGACCTGAGACATGGGAGAACCAAGTCTTCAGCATTAGCAGAGCATGTGGATAAGACCAATCATCAGGTCTGCGTAGAGGAGGCCAAGGTCGTTGCCAAAGTTGCTCTGTTCCATCATCACAAATTCAGGGAAGCTATTGAAATTGAAAGAAGGCCTAACAATCTCAACAGAGATGACGGCTGGAAAATCAGTAGATGTTGGATCCCTGCCCTTTCATCTTAGTGTTTCTTCCCCTCTCCCCGCCTCCTTTCTTCCTTTTCCTCCCTAATCTTTGGGTCCTTCTCCTTCTTTTTGATTCTAGGTCGCTCTTCCCGTTTGGTTTTCTATTTTTCTTTTCCTAATTGATATTATTAAGTATAATCTTAGCTAATATATTTTTATTTAATTTTTTTTTTTTTTTTTAGCTTACAAGTAGATTACCTTTTTAAGCCAACCATTAATAAGTATTTTATTTTTAACAACCTAATATTAATTATCCTTACTATAATATATATATATGTAATGTATTATAAATAATTTATTAAACAAGTAAATTAACTTTTTAAAACTAACCGTTAAAAGTATGGTTATATATCCTAGCTTTTTTCTTAATGACCTACTATTATTAAAATATTTATATATATTTAATAATTTAAATAAATAAATGAATTATTTTTAAATAAACTAACCATTAATATAGTAATAAATTATACTAACAATAACAATAGTTAATAAATAATAATTAAGAAATAATTTAGTAAACATATAAATTAACTTTTTAAACTATACATTAACTGTTTGGTATTTATTTATATATTTTAATCCTAATATTATTATTTTAATTAAAATATATATTTACATATATATATTAAATAGATAAATGAATTATTAAATAAATTAACCTTCAACTTATTTTTACCTAATTTAACTTGGTTCTATAAATATAATAATAAATAATAGTAAGAATAAGAACAGTAAGAATAATAATAATATTAATTAATTCATGAAAATTTGACCTGGGCCTTGGGTCAAAAATTAGCCGTTTATCTTTTTTGCCGTTGGAGTCTTTGCTCAGACTATTTAACTTGCTGGACTGGATCTGTTTCTTCAACTTGTCCTGACGATGAACCACACTGGTTGGTTCGAAACGCGTCGACAAATGTCTTTCTATATGTGATTTACGTCGAAGTTCTTCTTATAACTATGATGGATCACAGAAGCCTCAATTCTACAATATCGTTGTAGTCTTAATGATTTCGATAATGGGCTAATAGAAATCAAATGTGGAAACCTTAGTATGGCTCGTTATCAATTTAAAGCACGATGTTTGTTTTTGGTAGGTGTTTTGCAGTCATGGGAGAGTAGATATGTACGAGCCATTTGGAAAAAATATTGTTCTTCCTGTGGAGCCGAGGAAGATTTATGTTGAAGTATTGGTAGAAAACAATGGAGGCCATCCATGACATTGTGCCTAAGAATATTCTTTATATGCTATTTTTTTATGAGTTTTCAAATTAGCACTAAGGATGTTATGTATTTTTTTGGTGTGAGTTGAAGTTGTAGTATTCTGTAATATTCTGCAAAAAAAAATAAAAATCCAACAATGTAGAACCACAAAGAACAAGCCAATTATTCAATAGATTAATTTGACCTGTCGTGCTCGAGGGGAATTAGTCATAGTTATTTCTTAATAAGGTCAAGTTGGTGTGACGCGTCGTGCTCTAGGGGAATTAGTCCCAGGTAGTTCTTAATAAGGTAAAGTTGGTGTGATCGGTCGTGCTCCGGGAGCATCATTACAAATTATTTTATACAAGCTCAAGTTGTAAATTTTTCTGTTGAAGACATTATGTACCTAGAATGCTATCCTAGATAATTGTTGAATATAGTGGAAGGCCATATATTCAATAGATGGTTGCAGTTCCAGAGGATGGTTCAGTATCAACACTGACCAGTTATGTTCTGGAAGGTTGAGAAGCGTCAATTCTATGAAGCATGTCAACGATGGTCTGAAGTGGTTATGTCTTAAATGAATCAAGTGGGAAGCTTGAAAGTGTGGTGAAGAAAAGAGCAGAAACTGTGAGATTTCAGAGTGGACGTGAGTGCTAGTGATGACCATATCAGACAAATTTGACAAAGATTTATTTATTGTTGTAATGTCTATTTTTTGTATTTGTCATGTAAGTATTAAGGGAGGGTATTAGAAGTAATTGTTCCATGCGTTGTTGCGAGTTGTCATTGTGAGTTTCCAAGCGTCAATCTAGAAGTTATTGTTTCCTATGTATGAGTTGTAGTTGTGATTTAGATGTGTCGAAGTGACTGATTTATGTCTTATGTATTTGTAACTATTGTGTTCAACAAAAATATCATAGTGTGATTTGTGTTGTGTGCCCAATCTCTCTCTTCCCCTTCATTTTTTCTAACACATTGTTGGATTGAGAGGGCTCAACATTGTCGGGGGTGGTGTGGGTGGAAGAATAGGAGAGGGAAGAGATGCCGAAGGAACTATGGGTATTGTTGGAACCAAAGGGGGCATTGTCAAAAGAATTATGGGTATCGTTGGAGTTACCGGACGGGGACACAATGCCAGATGAACTGTGAGTATTGTTAGGACTTGAGGCAGCACTGCCAATGGAGCTGTGGGTATAATTGGAAATGGAGAGGGTGGCACTAGTGGAGGGAATGCGGGTATCATTGGAACAGGAGGGGGATGCACTATTGGGGTTGGAAAAGTACCCTATGGGGGACAACCAACTATTCCTGGAATGGTTGGAATTATTGGGGATGATTGTATGAATGGAATGGGCGGAACATTTGGAATGAGGGGAGTGTCCCATATGCCTACATGTTCCTGCAAAAGTGATCTCCCATTGCATTTTGTAGTAGAAGGAGGAGGGGGCATACCATAGGCCATATTGATTACCTTCTCTTTCTTTCCCCAATTAGTATTTATATTCTTTGACATAATATTGAGGGACGAAGCATAGGTGGAGGTGAGCTAGAAAAGCTCAATGAATGCAGCAAAAACTCACAATTTGGTTGACGACTACATTTTCACATAAACAGGAAAATGAATATCTTTGTTTGACTGAAACAATGCTATCTACTCCTCCTTTTTAATAACAGTTTGCAGTCGATTTCTCTCCACACATCAAAACATGCATAGCCCATAGTGCAGGGCTTTTAATTTTTTCATCACGACATGATATAATTGAATATGAAGGACTTGCAATATGAGCAAATGAAATAGCAATAGGAGTAGTGTTTATGAGACAAGATGATTTTCCATTCGACTAGTTGGATGGTTGGCATTACCAAAATCTCAAAGAAGATATACGTACAATTGAAATTTCACCGACTGCTACGACCAAGTGAAGTATCATAAGGCTGACAATGGGATTATTTTGGAGAGTTGGAGGAAGTATTTTTGAAGTAATGTTGTGGTGACATCATTGATGGTGGATTTTAAAGGTCATCCATTCATGGTTCTCGTAGCCATAAATTCAAAGTGAAAACAAGTAATCACAATAATAGAGTATTCTCCTATCTCATCTGAATCTTTAGATAGAAAAGAAATATGATGTATATAATAGTTTATAGATTTTTAACATGAATTTGTTGTTATAATTATATATATTAATATATCTTATAAATATAATATATTATATATATATTATATCAGTTGTTACAAGTTCAAGAATTAGTATCATTTCTTCATTGTGTTGTCTTTTTCATGTTTTTAGCATGAATCAATTCGTTTATGGTTTATCTTCGGCTGGTGAGATATTGAATTTTCGGTCACTTGGACAAGGGCTTGCCAATATACCTTTTACCAATTTTGCTACCACCCACATACACCCAACAAATATTATTGGAAAAGATGGAGCAATAAGTTTGTTTAGAAGAAGTCCTTTACAAGGAGGCTAGAGGGACATGCACAACTTTGGTTTCAAAGCAACATGTATGGTTAAGAGACCAACCATTGTCAATTGTAGATTTACAAATTTACAAATTTAAAAAAAATATGATGAAAATAAATAAAATTCAAGTAAATGTGTGAAAACCAATGCGAAAAGGTTTATGCCTTTAATAAGCCAATGTTCAAAAAATATGTGGGGGCACTATGTAAGGTGCATAAGTGTCCATAAATATAGGAATCATACATAATTACATATTTTTATCACTGTAGGAGGTTCATATAAAAACCATCTTCAAAAGTTTCAAAAGATGGACAAGAAAATGTTGTATATTCCTGTATATCCAATCATCCTTCCATAAAAGGACGATGAAAGTATTCATGTGTATATTCTCCTAATTTTTCTCTAATCTTCCAAGTGCCCATAACCTACTTAGTACCTTATTTAGACAATGCGTCTTCCACTGTGTGCCTTTCCCTTGAGGGGAGGCTTCCTTTGTGGATGGAGTGCCGACCTCTGATGATCTTGTAGACCTGCTTCCGAATTTTTCGCAACCTCGCCATCGGTGCTCATAGTATTTAATCTAGGTGATAAAATATTGGTTTGCAGAGATGGGGAGGCAAAAGAAACAAACCAATCTCTCTCTCTCTCTCTCTCTCTCTCTAAATCTCGTCTCCCTCTCTTCTTCTCTTATGATATATATATATACATATATAATATAATATATAGTATCATAATATATCTACGTATATATATATATAGATAGAATGGAATAGTGCATAATACTCTAAACTGATAATTCATATAAACTCTTATTGGATCATCCTAATAGATTTTGTCTGGCAATCTCACAAATAAACAATCGAAGTCTTTTTATAATGAATATGAATTAGTAGAACCCCATAGCCTTTAAAATGAAATAATTTAGGGAATTGATTGTATTTAATTATTCCGGTCCTTTGGTCTTGCACTCATCGGCTGGGTATACGTTTCATTTCATCCCACTGCGTCAAAAAACTTTCTGGTAAAAACACTTCCCATGAAATAGTGTAGTTCTATAAAACCCACAACTCAATCTTCCCGTTGGAACCATGTGCTTTTTTTTCCCATTGAAGGAGAAGGAGAAATCCCTCATGGAAGGTCCTTAACGATGAAACCTATGGAATCTAAAAATAATGCCTTTGTAGTCAATCATTTTCCACTGCTTAAACCCCAATTAACTAAGTTTCAGGTCTGCATAAAAACCTTCCAGTGGGCCCAATTTTACTAATACCCTAGCCATCAATTTGAGCTTTGTAATTCAGAAAGACATATTCGCTTCACGAAAAACCCCCAATTATCTCCCTATGGCTTTGAAAACATCCAAAGTCCATAATTACAATGAAATTCCTCACAGCCTTTAACCCAAATAGGCACATAGTCAATTCGTTCACAACTTGCATTTTACTGAGGGCTCCAAGGTTTTAACAGCACCAAGGAGGAGTTAAAATTCCAATTTTTCTTCATATTCAAAGCATTAGGGGAATTTTGAGGTCTAAAATGGGCATCCTAAGGAAATTATAAAATAATAGTGGAAATAATAAAATAATATTAGATTACATCATCAAATTTTAGAGGGAAAAAAAGAAAAACTATTTTTTCAACTCGTATTTTCAACTTATCTCCCTATGGGTTTACCCAAATTTCGAGCGAAAACACTTTTTGGATATAGAATCTGATTCCTCATCCAAGGAGTACCCATGTTACATACTTCTGATGGACCCTGATACACGAAAAATGAGAAATACATGAAAAATGTGATTGAAATCACATTTTTTCATGTATTTCTCATTTTTCATATAACAGGGTCCATCGAAAGTATGCGACATGGGTACTCATTGGATGAGGAATTAAATTTTACATACAAAAACTAATCCAAATCAAAATGTGAGTATAACCTTAAATAGATAAGTTGAAAATACAAGTTGAGAAAATAGTTTTATTATTTTATTATTTTTCAATCATTTTATTTATTTTACTCCAAAAATGGTGAATCATCCCCATGGTTGACATCATCAGCTTGAATCCTATTGGTTCTTATAACGTTTATTTTGGTTGTACATTTTCTTAGGAGGCCCATTTTATACCTCAAAATTCCCCTAATGCAACTTATGTCGAATCTAATCTCAACATAAACCAACCACGAACCAAATTATTTACCTCCAAAACCTTAGCTATAGTGTTCCTCATTCTTTATTGACCCAATCGTATAGGAGCTCTTATGAAAAATATCGGCCTCTAACACACCCTACCAAAATCCTTTAGGATATGGCCATAACTTCATCAAGTTGTATGTCTTCCCTGAGTACCAAATTTTGGTTCTTGTTCTTAACCTTCACAAACTTCCTTGTTTTCTTTTTCCTCCCTATGCAGGTTTGTCCCTCTTTTTTTGTCCCAACTCCTTTGTCCTCCACCAATTTTTTCTGGGTGCCTTCTAAAATTTTATGCCTTCTGATATATTGTTCTAATGTAGATGTTGTTGTGTTTAAACCCTATGGTTTACACCAATATTTCCCAACAAATTATTTTTCAAGGGTATATTAAGCAATATCAACGCCCCTCTTGATGTTAAATCCCCATTAGTAAACATTTGTTGAAAATGGACTGTTGGAAAATGGCTAAAGGCCCTAGTTGTAAACCCTCTCGATTTAGTAGGCTCGACCAATGAACATCCATTTATAGGTAGCCCAGAGCACAACTTGATAGATGAGCAAGGGAAATAACTAGGGTTTGTAGGGCTAGATCCATCCAAAGGACCCGACACCATAATATCCTCCCAAACCAAGGAATTTTGACAACCAAAGGAAGAGACAAAGGGATCAGTAGTCTCCATGTTACACTCTTAGCCCTCAGACGAACTCAAGATTTTCTCTATGAAGACACCAGCTGGAACCCAAGATACATCAATATCTTGCTGAGATGGCACATTAGACTATGGGATGGAAAAATCACTAGGGTCAAAACCCTAATCAACCAGTTCTACCATTATTAGTATCTGTAATCCCCAAATTTACCATTGCGAATGTTGAATGGAATTGCCACTAGTATGGTAATTTCACTATCCATAAAATCTTTTTCTCATCTTTCACAATCACTAACCTAAAATTCCATTCATCAATGGTGTATAACCCAAACATGGACATTTTGTTATTTTGATAATTTGCATGGTAGTTCCATATTTGTATTAGGTAAATATGAAAAGGTAAGTATATATATTTAGAGTGCAAGGTAATTAATATTAGAAATTCCATTCATTGATGTAGGGGAGAGAATGAGAATATGTCTATCTTTCGTTTATGATCATAAAATAAACATATGTATTAAGAGAAAGATTAATTTACCAACATTAAATAGGGGAAACATATATAGTCAGAATTGATTAAATAGATAATAACTATAAACAAATTTAGATCAATCTTAATTATAGAAATACCCAGTGACCGAAAAGATTAAATCTTTATAGATGCAAAAAAATTTTAGAGTGCAAAATTAGAAAAAACATTTACACTTAAGAGATTTGATCCCGATCCCATTAACATGAATTTGTACTAGTTATTACGCCAAAGGCATTCTCTCCGAAGACTCTCAATGCGCAAACAATGTTAACTCCGAAAAAACAAAGACCTTAAATTTCGTCCTCCTCCGTCGAATAGTATTTGACCACGTGGCTGGTTTTTGCTCGATGCTCTCCCTCGCCCAACCTGCTCGATGCTCTCCCTCGTCCTCCTTAATCGGCAGGATCTAGAAAAATATTTCCTATGTTTTTATTATAATTTGATCTACAGGGAATGCTTATTCTCATGCTCACAACCATAATCCCGAGACTCTTGCCGTCTTCCTGCACCACCATAGATAAGAAGGTGAAAAAATGCCAGAGCGCTTCTACGGGGAAATTCATGCTACTGGTTTTGTTTTTGACATTCATGGCGGGGTTTTTTCCTTCATGTGGTGGATCGGTTTGATCAGGGTGGAGAGAGGGAGAAAAGCGCTTGCAGAGCTACTTCAACTGGTATTACTTCACAGGTCAGGTGGCTATTATAATTTCCCTCACTGTTGTCTTGTATATTCAAGGTGATGTTAGCTAGGGTTTCATCTTCCACATATGTACTGCTTTCATGTTTATGTCCTGCATATTCTTCCTTCTCGGCGTGCCAAATTACGGGTATGAATTTCCACAAGCTAGTGCCCTCACAGGGTTTGCGCAGGTTATTGTGGCCTCGGTCAAGAAGCGCAATTTACGACTTCCCACTAGAATTTACCATTGATATTTAGATCTCACATAACTCCTTTATTTTAGTCAAGATATTGAAACCATAAATAAAGAAAAAACTTGGAATTTATGTCAAAATTCGACGACAGAAAACTAGTCACAAAGATTTTTTTTTAAAGCTGCACTTCACCATGTTACTCCAGTATCAAAATTTCGACTCAACTTTGTCTTTCATTAAGTTACAGTATGACACAATGCATTTGTGAATAGGACCTTTATATTGTCAGACAAATTGGGATATATTATATTAAGACTTTGAATAATGAAGTCGTATGAAAAACATTAAATTGTTGTCAATAACTTTGCAGGGAATGGCATAGAATCAACCAAATTTAGAAAATAAATGAAAATGGATGAAAATAATTTCTTATGAAAGGAAAAAATTAGTCACATATATATGTTGAACACATTATTCGCAGAAAGAATTGGAAAAAAAAAATTATCTTTGATCTTTGAAATGTATTCCAGGCTTCTCAAAATCCACTGTCGAATTTGTCTTATTCCAATATAATATACAATTCTTATAGTAATGAAAGATTCATAGGTTTCTTCTCGCAAATTTCTTCAAGCATTTAAAAAATATATGGCATTTAGTCGAAAAAAATTGACAACTGAAATGAGATTGATCAATTTCTTTAGACTGAATAAAAAGTATAGAGCATGTTGTTAAGTTGGACTGAATGTACAAACCAAATCAGTAAGTGCTTGGTTGTAGTGCTGAGGGGGCATGCCTTGAATTTTGAAGTGCCCGTATAGCACAAGATTCAACTCTTATTGTTTGATGAGAACTACCATAATTTCTATCTCAATATGACCCTTCAAAATGCACAAACAAAGGGAGGAAAACTGAAAATAAACAAATGTCTTCAGTTAAAACTCTGTATTTCTATCTTTTGCCAAATATATTCCAAAGGTAGCCTCTTTGCAGATAATAAAGAAGTTTCTTGACAATACAATCTAATTCTGCAAGTTATTCCAAGTGAATGTAGGCTCCAAATGCTATCATCGGCTTTTTTCACTTAAAATTGTTGGAAAGACTGAGCATAATGGAAATCGGGTTTTCATTGTCTATTTTGATATCTGATGGATCTAGGAGTTGCATTGAGATCTAACAAAATGGTCTTGTTTGAGCTTTAGTTCTTACATTTTTAATATGTTTTTATAGACCATTGCTAAATTTATGAGGTAAGAATTTTATTTATAATTTCATGTAGTGGTTGTTTTGAAATTGGAGGAAAAGATAACATTTTGAGGTATAGATTTTATCATTATTCTCATATATTTTCTCTTTTGATAAGATTTTATTCTTTCTAAAACCATTTTATTTAAGAATTATATTTTTTCCCATTTATAACATAATCTAGGTAGAAAAATGGAAAATTGAGGTAAGATTTCAATTTCACATATTCATTATTTGTTTTTGTGTAGGAACCTGAAGAAAAGAGTTATTTTTTAGCTATAGATTTATCTGTAGTCTCATTTATTTATTAATTTTTGTGTTATACTTCCAGGGTTTTATCATTTAATGTCATGCTTCTATTATATGACCTTAGGTAGATGTTTTTTCAAGATAGAAGGTACTAGTTTACATTACTTGTCATGATCTTCATTTATTCTTTAAGCATGTAAATAATATAAATAGATCTCTGTTGTAGTAGCATTTAATAATTCTACTATGCATGTTGTTCTTTTTTCCACCTAATCTCGTGAGTTGAAAATATTCATGTAGTTATTTTAATACTGTTGTGCTCTTTTCCTCAAGTGAAATTAAGGCACATATGCCTCAAAATATGGCAATCCAATTTGATGACCTCATAATCTACAATTATTTTTGTTAGCTTCTAGTGTGCAAGCCTAGTCTAATGAAAATGAGTGCTTTTAATTTTTTGTTTGGGCATAGATAAATAAGTCACGGGATTTAATCCCATGCCATGGTTGTAATATTTGGTATTGAGATTTATTTTTTCAAACTTTCATCGAATTATGCCTTGAAATCTATTTTTGAAAAAAAAAATATTGTCTTTTATCCTTTAATTCCTTTTTTTTTTTTGGTTTGGGGCGAAACACACAACATGAATACATATTTTTTTAAATATTTTTTTATCAGGTCTTTAGCATTGGAAGATGAATACATGAAACTTATTATCCTTTTGTTATTAGTCATGGAAAGGATGGTCCTTGTAGCCTTTAGTTGTTGGTCTTAATCTCCTTGGTATGTCATAGATTTTTTTTTTTTTTCCTTTGTCATGGTTAGGTTAAAATAACATTACTTTCCATTTTTCTACCAATAAAATAATTTTAAAGTTTCAACAGTTATGCCTTTTAGAATCAATCATATTGAAGTGTGCAAGCTAATAGTAACTTGCAAAATTGAAAACGTTTTATATAACATTGAGATTTTCGATCTCATCTCTTTGTTGTTTATCTTGGGCCAATGCTTGAAATTCAAAAGGGTTTCGGTTCAATTTTTATCTCATGCATTGATGACAATTTGATTGAATCCCGTAATAACACTAATTTTTATTGTGTTCATGCTCTTACTATTTTAATCATAGAGTCATTGGAAAATTCTCTTAGACCTTTGAATCATAACACTGTAAGAAAGGAAATTATTGTTGTTTACATGATTTAGTTGGTGTATAAGTTTACATTTGTTGTTGAATTGAATAGTTTCTACAATACGAGGATTAGAATTAAATCCAAAAAATTATCGTTAGCTTAGGTGAAGTACTTTAAAAGTTTCATATCAATGTCACAGGACCATGTGTAATTCTGTAAGACATCTTCTCACTTTTGTCATTTCTTGAATTTGGACAAATAACACATGATTGTTTAGAAGTGGTTGAAATCATAATAAGGAGAATTGTCAATTCAAAGTTTAGTATGGCCTCTTAAGTTCTCACAATTAGCATGCATTTACCACCTCTAGGTACTATTGGTAGCATGCAGTCAAACATACCTCTTTCAACTTTCATCTTTCATTTGCACCTCTCTGTGCAGTTGCTAGTGTGTGTGTGTATAGATATCATTTTTCATTATTTAGATTGATTTTTTAATACATAAATGGATTCACCAAATCTTGCTACATTTTAAACAAAATTGGCTAGAAAATATACTTGAATAAGAGTAAAAACATAGAATAATGAAACTAAATGAAATGTTTAAATCATAAAACTCTATTTTTTTAATTGCTTTTTATAACACATACAATTTTTATTTTTTTGACCATTTATAATATACACATAATTAACATTGAAATATTTTACTTAACATTGGTGTTGAAATATTTTATTAATGGACCACATTATCCCATTGAAATGTTTAAATTTTATTTTTGAATGTTATATAGAGTACATAACTTAAACTTGTAAGTCTAACTTTTTTCGGTTGGATTTTAAGGAAAATTGACAATGAATATTTTTAAACGTCACATATTAATTTTATATTAAGAATTAAAAGAATTACACATTTCCCTCTTATTACTTTTATTAGGAAGTACTTTATTTTCTTATTTTATTTTTACGTCGAATGTGTTCCCTTTTGAAATGGTTCGTCGACAATCATCTACCTTTTTGTTTTCCACCATTAGTTCGAGCAAAAAACTATCACTACTTTTTTTTCCATTGTTGATTAAAAAAACAATTGTCAAGGCACACTACACACTAGCCATGTTCCATCTTAATGGATTTCCCTCCTTCCAAGAACATCGGTTACTGAATCTGAGAAGAAGTAGGATCTAGTCGAATGATTTTGATTCAAAAGAAGTTGATTTAACAGTGGTGTTATTTTAATAGACAATTTATTCTAGGTTCATTCGTTATTCTACAACTAAAAGGAAAATCCAATTTTGCACGAAGTCATGGCTTGTGTCGCTCATGAAGGATTGGTATCTATCTAGCGAGTAAATTCAACAATTCAGTTGCACCATCGACATTTGAGTTTCACATCAATGTAATGGCAACAAAATATAGACTCTGCATCCCTCAAAACCTTCCAAGATGGTAAAAGCTTTCTTCGTTTCCAAGAACTCAATTTGAGCCATAAATTTTACCCAATGGATGCGTCCAGTGCCCTTCAAATCCTTGAGGAAATTGAATTAGTCTCAAGGCAAGATGAAGACCCTAAATCACAAGCCCTAACAAGTGAAGAAGGAGAAGATACTTTGCACGAGTTTAATAACATTGATGAAACCCCAACCAAAAAGTAATGGAAGACAATGGATGTTATAAAGGAAATATAGAAAATCCTTTCAAAGGGAAATGTGGAAATGGAAGCAACCCTTACTCAATTGGGTGTTCAAGTAACTCCACGATTGGCGAAGGAAACATTGGATACGATGATTTCTCTTATTCAGATTTAAGATTTTTGTAATCGACCAAAGCAAAACTAGGGTTTTGACATAACACTTCAACTTGTGACAAGCTTGTCAATGTTATCAGTTTCTATAGGAATTTTAAACACTACAAAGGGTTTTGTTAGAGAGTTTCATTGAATGTTGTAGTAATTTTGATGAAATATTCTCATTTTCTACTATAAGTAATGATGATCCCAATTTTCTAAATAAAGTCATGGAAATGTTTGAGGGGCTAGATATTTCTTCCAGGAGACACACTTATGAAACACTTGTTGTTTCTCTTTGCAAAGAGAACCATGTTGATGCAACCTTGGTTGTATTGGAAAAGATGGCGGGTGTTGATTGTGCTCCAAAAATTGTTACATTTTGTCCACTAATATTGTTTTGTTGTCACAAATACTAGATGGATAAGCTCCAGTGGGTTTTTGAGATGATGAAGATGTACAACTGACCTCTTGGTCTAATGTGTTATAATTTAGTTTTAAGAGTCCTTTGTGAGGGGAATTGATTGGTAGAGTGTCTAACTCCTTGAGAGTATGGCTAATATGGGTTGTAAATCGAACACAATTACATATGATATAATGATTCAAGGTTCTTGCTTGATGGGGAGTGTTGAGTTGGTAAATCCCCTCTGCGGACAGAGACGATCCCACTAGCCCGACAGGGGTCTAGCAACAATCATACACGCTGCATGCAAGTTCCTAATTGTATAATTTAAAGGTTGATCAGAAAGACCTACGTGGAATCCAACGCTATTTGTCGTGGAAGAAATGTTGCTCCTGTCCTTTAGCTTTGGCCGGTCACTATCCTTACGTTCCACGCATGGACACCTGCACAAACCAAGAACAATCCAACACAAGCGTAAAATCCAATATCATACAATTATATATCAGTCAAGCAGGATATGACTCAAATATCATCAGAAGAATATGTGAGTGGAACCATAATGACAGTCGCTTATTATTCAATAAAATAAGAGAAGAATTACAACCAAATAGGCTTGACGTTGAAATCTCCTCCAACTGGGTCAGCAGCTAAACATGCCTTGCAAAGTCACTTCCTCTCTCAACATTCCAGCAGCATAACTTCTCTCTCATCTCTTACTATCAATCCAGCATAATCTCAGCTCACCTTAGCTCTTGCGAAAACTCAAAACTAGCTGGTTCAATGCAGGGTGACAGTTATTTATAGATGGAGGAGGAGGAAGTATTCATTGTATCCGGACACTTACTGAAGATTTGGCATTGTCCCAGAATAGCCTTTGGACTGAGTTGTCATGGATGAAAAAGACGACACTCGATCACTTCCGTGGGATTTTTCCCCAGAGAACTGCATGAGTAATGGAGGAAAAAACACTTCAGTGCGCGTTGGCCAAAAATCATGACCAATTTTGGGTGGCGCGGGCTTTTTTCTATGACAACGCGTCCATGGGCACGCCCTCTTTGAAGAAACTGAGCCATTGGCGCGGGTTAGACACTGTGGACCCGCGCTAATGAAAAAAGGGCATTTTTTAGGGCTAATATTCAAAAGGTGTCTTCAGGGATATTGAAGTTCATACTTAGGAGACTCCAATGCAAGTGTTTTCAAGTTGTGTCACTGGTCACAGGTCCGTAAATGTGTCCTCCAG
>APFE030831785.1:218709-247273 GCA_000404065.3 Pinus taeda
GGGGGGGCGCTATCTTGTTTGCATAATCAATCTAGTTAGCGAGATATAACTTTACAACATGTCAACATAAATCATGATATCCATAACAGTAACTAACTAACATGTTCATATTACAAGCTCATAAGCATATGCCGTTCATGCATAATAATCACATATGTATGATCAGTCTAGATTAGTATGACACCATATCACAAATATATCATCTCATACCTGAGTATCACAACCATAACCATCTACATAGGTCAAACTAGGTTAACACAATACTTATAACATCAAGATCTCCAATGCAGTGAACATAACCATTACACATCTGACCAATCCAAATTATAACATAAATGTCTCAATGAAATGACCCTAACCATCAAGTTAATAGCATATAACAACAATAAATTATATATCATACTCATCCACAACATACAACATAATCATCAAGTTATTTGATATAAAACAATAATAGCAATGCATACAACTACATGTTAATATCATTCTTGACTATCTAACACATGTGCATATAACTACACTAATCAACCAACATCTATCATGAATGTAACCATAACATCAAAAGACATACAAAAACCTAATGTATATAAACCTAATGCATATAAAAATCCTTAACTTACATACCTACATGTCGAAGATGCAATACCTGTATGACGATATGCTCTTACCCCAAAGTCCAATGCTGCAACCTCATTATGATGATCTGCATCTCTTGCTCTATCTCATCCAACACATTAGCATCATAACAACCAATAACATCACGATGACCTAAATTTCATACAATGACTTCACAAGGCATGTTTGACCTACTATACATGCATAATCATAGCCACAACATACATGCATAATAACAACCATTACTCCATTCTACACATTGCCATATGCAACCAGCAATATGCATAAGCAATCAAAAACAACTACCAATAGAAATAACCTCATTTAGTTGAACATAATTGACCAGTCCTTGTAATCAATCTACAACACTGATGCATGTAATCAAAATATTAAAAAATGTAACCTAACATACAAGCATGCAAGTAAGTATCATGAAATCAACAAGTAAGCGACATATAATCCATACACAGTCAGTCGAATGTTTCAAAAATCAATACATCGTGTCTATTAATTTGAAATCAATATTCACCAATGCTAACAACCTATAAGCATACCCCCTTACTATCCATGGTCCACACTAAGGTAGAAGGAGGAAGCTACTATAATGGTCCGATCTCCCATGTCCAATTATGGAAATGGGATATCTAAATCTCTATTAAATTTAACCACACTTGAAAAGAAATTGAATTTTATTTCTCATACATTTTATGAGACTAAGTCAAAAACATTTCACTTACTCCACTTGTAACATAATAACTAAAAACATGCCACTTTTCCATTTCCTTACATGCAACTTTTCAATTTCCTTGCATGCAACCTTTCAAATTCCCTACATGCAACTCTTCAAATTATTTTCATGCAAATAGGCATAGATCAGATACATCCATATTATCATACTACAATACTATCCCATCCAAAAGATTAACATTTTCTTCAAACAATTACCATACTTTTACATTTTTCTCAAACAACTACTATACTATTATATTTGCATGTAAGCATTTATTCAAACACTTTACATGCAAACTAATATAGAAAACTATTTGCATACAACTAAGAATATATCAACTACAGAAATACTATTATACATCAATACTATCCCCAACCACAAACAACATACTCATTGGGGCATTTTATCAAACAGTTTGTATGCAATTAATCATTGAACCATTTAAGCATTTCATCAAACACTTTGCATGCAAACTAAGATAGCGAATGATTCAATGCATATATCCTAAACTATAGTATTACAAGTTATGGAAACTGTAACATATGATCAATGGAATTATCCCTCACTATGGTTCAATTTTCAGCTTCTGATATTTCATAGATGAAAAGTTATAACAAAAAGATGAACACAATCATATTTGGAGCACAATTCTAGGAGTATCCAGAAAGCTCGACTTCCACTGGTCATATCTCCTACAATATAGCGAATAAATGTACAATTTTTTTATCACAATATAAGTGGAATTTCCTCTCATTGTGGAAAACGTTTCAGCTCTTAAGAGTGCCCAGATAAAATTTATAACAAAAGTGTTAGCATGACCTGTTTGAGACCTGATTTTAGGAGCATTCAAAAGGCTCAACTCCCTCTGCTCATATCTCCTAAAATATTGCAACCCAATATCAATTTCTACCACATAATCATTGGTATTTCCCATCAATGTGGATGATTTTTCAACTTCTGAAAGCCTACAGAAGAAAATTTATTGCAAAAATGCCAACGTGATCGGTTTAAAGGTTCATTCAGGAAGGTCATCTTCCTTAGATCATAATTCCTAAAGTATTGTGAACCAATATCTGAAATTTTTTCCACGTTATTAGTGGGATTTACCTTCATTATGGACAAACTTTCGACTTCTAATATTCCACAGAAGAAAAGTTATAACATATATGACATAAAGGTCTAAAAATTAACTTTTGTTCTTCATTTTACCTATGATAGAGCCCATCCAGTCCAAGTGTTTGAACAGTGCTCTGATACCACTCTGTAACACTCTCCGAGGTAAATGTGCATATAAACAACATAATAGGAACATAAATACAATAAACATATCAGCCATCAAAATCCATTTATATATATTATATATATTATATATTATATTATATCAGTACATTTTCACATGAAAATCAAGGGAATGAATTTTTCATTAATAAATGCAATGAACCAACTAGTGATGGGACTACAACATTCCACCCGACCATAGATTGGCTAAGCCAAGTCTCTCTTCAACCAATCACCCCCGTTCCATATTCCAAGCATGAATGTGGGACTCATAGAACTCATCAAAAAACACCAATCAATGTGGATGCCATCGGAGTTCTCCGCCTACATCGTGAGGAATTTGAGTGCCTCCTAGTCTCTCAGGCTTTACTGTGCATCCGCAGTTTGATCCAGGGATCACTAGGCCCTACACTAAGACATACTCTCCAGGCTTTACCGTGCATTCCATCCCGGAGTCACTAGGCCCAACGAAGAGAAAATCCACCTCTTGGCTTTATCATATATCGTGCCATTCACCAGCAAGGATTCCTAGACCCATTGAGGCACACAATCTGGCTTTACCACAACCCACAGTCCAGTTCACGGGTTACTAGCCCAGTGGATTCGTGCATCCTCAATCTGGTTCAGGGACCATTACCACCATGTGTTTGTCAATTCGGAGATCCACCCCACTCAGCTTTGAATCCAATCCGGCCATCCCCCACAAAACGCATGAGAGAACCCATCACATCAAAGCTATCAGGAAATGGCAAGGCTAGACTGAAAATACTGTCACACCTGGCACAACCCATGCCATGATAGAAAGAGAAACACATGCAATCCCATGCATGCCAAATCTAGCAATGAAAATACACATGCAATCACATGCATGCCAAATCTAGCAAGGAAAATAGACATGCAAGTTGATACCTGCAATGAAGCCTATTGTAGCTGCTTGATCCTTTCTTCCTCTTGCCTTCTTTGCCTTTCTTTCTCCAATGCCAAAGTGCTCCAAGAAAACTCTAAGTAACCAAGAGTATGAGAGAGAGAGAGAGAATAATGAGAGAGCTCCAAAACTAAACTGACCAAGTCTTGCCCACTGATCCTCATAAGCCTTTTTATTAATGAGGCCTCTATTTTCTTCATTTTCCATTAGTTTCCTTCATTTTCCTCCTCACATGCAACGTGTGACTTTTTACCTTCATTTTCTCCTAATTTCCATTATTTTCATAAATAAATGTGCCAAAATACCTCTTTGCCTCTTTAATGCCTTAGCCATTGCCTTTGCCAATTTCCTTAGCAATAAACAACCAAATGAACACCCCCTAGGATGTCTTCGCCACCATTCAACTTGGAATACATGTCCCATCATTTGTGGTATTTATATATTTTTACGTGGAATTTTCACAAGGGTTGTTATAGTATACAAATGTGAGGAGGGAGCGATTATGGATGCATGAGTTACCAACTTGACCTTTTTCTTCCACCCCTCTTATGCGCCTTTTATTTTTCTTGATTTTTCGTTGTATTACCACTCATAGCTCAAGGGTTAGAGCTTGCTTTGAATGATATATTAGTTTTATTACCTCGTTTTTATGAATTAGTTCATCAGTCATCGAGGTTGTGACATGCAAGGGTTCCTTTTGTGATGTAATGGAGAAACATGTGTTTAGGAACTGAGTGATGGCCCTAATGAGTGCTACAGTGCTCATGCTAGGTTTTTCCTCACATGCTAATGTGTATGTCCTTGGCCATACTTTGCATTTTGATGTTCTTTCTTTTGATTTTCTTATGATTATGATATGCTTTTTCTATTTCTTTTAGTTGCATCAACCTCCTAGGGAAAAGTTTTCGGACCATACCTAGGTATGTGGATGTATGGGTGTCAAATCCTAAAGAACCAATGGTCAGTTAAACCTAAAGTATGGAGGTGAGATAAGAGCTTGTAATCTATGATGGAAAATGTTAAGTATGACATAGGGATGGATGGAATTGCGTTATCTCAATTAGGGATTGTCAAGTAATGCCCCTCCTATGCCCATTAGGGGATGTCCTATTAGACTAGGATCAAATATTAACTCCCTATTTGAGGTGAGAGAACAAGATCACAGTCAAAGTCCATCATTCTTCTATATCACCCCTATTATGCATATCAAATACCCAAATACAAACAAGCATAAGAACTTGATTGCAAAATAATTAAATTACTTGGATGGGCGAGAAGAAAACGGTTGTTGCAAGTGGTAGACAAAATATCATATCATCATCTAATGCTGGTTGTAAGGGACTGTTAGCTTGTCGGATCACTGTCAAGAATAGGAGAACAATTTTTTCCTATTGTGTTACCCATTTTAGTGGGTAACAATCACAACTCTCAAGTAGGTGTATTCCTATCCATAAATGTAGGTGTTGGTAAAAATATTGTAGTATATGAGTTTCTGATATATGTGTCTTGTGGGTTGTTTCATATATGTGGGGAGGTTTCTAGTTCCCCGTCAACCATTTTTGTTTAAAAAAATACTGCAGTATATATTGGAATCATAGTAAAGAGAAAATATAAGTTTTTAAAATTAGGTATAAATTAGTTTGGATAAACTCTTGCATTAACATCTTTTGTAAGTTTACAATTTTTTCCATCTTATAATATAAGCTTTCTTGAGTGTCCCTAGGGGGAAACTCAATTGGTGATCGAAGTGATATGAAATCGTGTAAACTAAGAGATCTAAGGTTAAATCCCCCAAAAGTAATCTAGTCTACGAAGATGATAGGATGTAGGCCAGAGGTATAGTGGTAGTGGTCGGAGTTGACCATGTGCCATACGAGTATGAGACTGGCCTAGTTGTCCATTAAAAAAAAATAACTTTCTTATGTTGAATACACTTGAATATTAAAACTAATAATAACATGATGTGAGTCTATAAGTTTGTCTAGTTATAATATCATTCAAACGTATTATTTTCTTTTATTAATGAAATTATAAGGTAAAAAATAAGCCTCAAAATAAAATAGTGTAGTAAAATAACCAATAATATTAGATGTCATCTATTTTTTTTTTTCCATAAAAATACATATATTTTCGATATCTGTTATTCAAGTGTAAATTGTAAACATGACTTGGATATAAACCTATAAAGAAATAATTCAAAAATAAAATTTTTATTTTTTAAATTCATATAATTGTATTTTATTTATTTTTTTAACACATTTTTAACTTAAAAAATAATATTAAAACTAATAAAGATCTTTACTACCAATACATCTAAAAAATGGTCCTACAATTCGATCAAATAATGATATATTTATAATATTATTTCAACCCAACAACTTTACTACTATCACACAACGGTTTAACATCTAAAAAATGGTCCTACAGTTCGATCAAATAATGATGTTATAATTATAATATTATTTCAACCCAACAACTTTACTACTTTCTCACACAACGGTTTAACATCAACTCTCATTCACCATAAACTTTAAACACTTTTTTCAAAAATATTATAAGGATTTCACTTCGAAACAATAGGTTTAACGAAAACTTGGAAGCTCTATTTGCCGAGCCTTGTTTTCTTGGTCGATGCTATGGACGACCATTCTCGGACATTTTTCTAACTCCGTTGCAAAGTAGAAAGAACATGTGGTCACATTTAACAACTGCCTTAGGTTTTGTGTAACTCAGCAGACCCAGTCTGAATGCAGTGTCTACATGAATCCCAACTGTCAATTAGCAAGCAAGCCAGATACGGCAGTTTATGCCAAGCGAGCATAGTGATTGCAAAACATGTACAATGTGAGGGGATATTAAGAAATGAAATCGGAAATGGAGGGGATATTAAGAGATGAAATCTTTATCATGAAAAAGCATTACATCGCTTTCTTATACATCATCAGATGAGCGTATACCTGAAAATCTGTTACATGGAGTACACGGCAAAATTCAACAGGTTTCAGTGTGCGGTAAATTTAATTCAAAAGAGAATAAACGAAACGGTAACTGCGATATGGTGCGAAGAAGGTTAGTTGACATCATCGTCACCGTCAGTTTCAGCGAAATTTCCGGAGATGGGCGGTCGAACTTTCTCAGCATCAACATCGAAAATTCAAATTATTTGAAATGTCCGACACGGGCGCTCGAACTTTCCATGCAATAAAGCTGAAGCCAAAACCATACCACGTGCTTCGCATGCAAGCCATGTGTACACATGTCCCCGGCATCGTAGCGGCTACTGGAGCGCTATAGCCCGCGGAAGGTACATTCCTGAAGCAAGTTTGGTTTAGATCTGGAGGCAGGATTCCGAAATTCAGGGTTGATCTGCAGGACATGAATCAGGAACCTCCTTCGCAAGAGCGATTTGAAGCTCGTGTTTGCGCTGTTACTACAAGAGCAGTTACGACCTGTTTGTCTGAACTTATGAGGGTGGAAATTTCGTTGGTTTCCACGTTATAAAACCAAATATGCTGCTAATTTTTCGTCGATGCTGACCATTTGCTTTTTCCCCACACCTTCGTTCGAATAATTCCACCGTTACAGTAGTGACAGGAACATATATATAGTTGCTTTTTCCAAACTATTCGTAGTAGCCAATACCTGCAGTGCGAGGGTTTTCTCTGGGAAGTTTACGAACTCAGAGATCTCGATGGACTTGGCTGCCTCCCCAGAATGTTTATCGACTCTTTGAGGTAAATTTTTTTGCCTATTCATTGGAATCGATTTTTAAGTAGTAATGAATTGAATGGCAGTTTCTTTTACCTTGATTTTCCCAGTTAACTAGACTGGGAAGCAAGCATTGCATTGTTTGTTAGAATGAATAATAACCACAAGCTTATTTTACGCAAATGACAGAAATGTCTTGATTAATTAATTTACAGCTGCGAACTGAATTCCATTAAGATATCGGTTTTTTTTTTTACTATTTTGGATTGTTTATTTTATTATTGAAACTAAATAAATGCTGAGTTCAAGTAAAAAAGTTGTGTGTTGTTTTGCTTATTCAATTTATTAAAGAAAGGGGAATCGATATTGTCTGCAATTAGAGAAGGTTATTATAATCGAAACATTACTCTGATGTTTCCTTTTCCTGTGAAGCTCGATGGCGCTGGAGATGAAGTTCGCGAAAACCTTCCAGAAAACGCCGAAGAAGAAGACGATTACACAGAGTACATCCCCAATAAGAAGCGAAGAATGATGGAAGCCCAAAAGATTCTACAGAGAAAGGGCAATGGTTCTCTGTTACAGGACGCCGATCAAGCTGCGGCTTTAACAGAGTCAAAACCTAGCCTGCTCGTAAAGGCTTCTCAGCTGAAGAAAGATTTACCAGAAATCACACAGCAACGGAAAGGTAAGCAATTGTAAGGGGAAAAAAATACTAAGAATCTGCCCATAGTAAATGAGGAATTGTTTTGCAGATGAACAACCTTACCTCTGGGAAGCTGGGGCCGCCGTCGAGATTCCCGTGCGCCGCTTGCAAGATCAACCGAAAGAAATGTTCAGAGAGATGCTTGCTCGCTCCATATTTTTCGGCGGACGATACCAAGAAGTTTCTTTGCATACACAGAGTGTTCGCTACAGGTATGTTCCATTGCTGGAATGAAACAAATCGGAGATACCTGAAATGCAAAATTAGTGAGCGATAGTTGAAATACAAAATTATTGATAGATGTAGGGAAATATATATATAAACGGTTTCTCAATTTTGATTTGTATTTTTAAAATCAGATTTCGTGTCAAAAAACCCTAAATTATTTTGCTATTGAACTGAATTATTTTGCTATTGAACTGATCATCTGTTATGGTGTTTTAGGATCTTCCGACAGAGCAGCGAGGAGAGGCAGTAAGTTGCAGCAATATACCTGGTATGCAGCAACGTGAGGTGAGGCAGTAAGTTGCAGCAATATACCTGGTAACGTGAGGTGAGGCAGTAAGTTGCAGCAATATACCTGGTATGCAGCAACGTTACTTCTTGCAGGGTTGCAGGGTGGAGCGGGCAGGAAGCCACCGCCGAGAGCAAACCAACAAGAAATGAAGTTGCGGGTAGCGAAAGGCATGGGTGTAGTGATATAAGAAGGAATGGAGGACCTATTTGGAAAGCCCATAGGAGCCAGCACCTGTTAGATGTGCTGGCAGGCGTACATGCAACGGTCTGGCAGGCTTACATGCAAAGGTTTGGCAGGCTTAATTCTCCGTAATGTTAGCCAAACATTAAATGTGACCCAACTAATGCTATGCCAAAGATAGCATTACTTCACTGACGGGAACCTGTACTAATTAACCAAAATATTTTCCTAAGTTTTGCCTAAGTTTTGAGATCGCATACCTCGTACTGAGGCCAAATAAGACGATCGTTTTAGCCATTGGTTACACGCATCGGCAAAGTGGGACATATCGTCAACATATCGCAAAAACTTTGGTTTAATTTTGGTTTAACCAAAATAGATTTATCGGTTCCCGTGTCAGACTAATGTAATTGCAGGGAATCGATTACTATAGTCCCTGCCAGACCCAGAGGGCAGGGACTAAAAATAACATTCAACTAAAAAACTAACCAACATTCTACTCAATTGGTCACATAAAGGTCTAATAATGAGTTTCACTACCGAAGTTGGTCTCATAACGGTCTAATAATGGGTTTCACTACCGAACTCTCACTCCGGATGAACCTGCTCTATCCCATTGTCATGGTTCACATTTAATTTTTAACTGGTCAAGTTTCATTCACCATGAAACTGGGCCTAACACATTTTCACACATCAAATTCAATTAATGAAGTATCATAGAAATTTGTTGACCGTGAAACTAGAGCTAACCCATTTTCACACATCAAGTTTAATTAAAGAGTATAAAAATTTAATAGTGCGTTTAAAAGGGTTCACCTTTATTTTAAAAAATGGCATGCACCGTTTTTCGCAATGCTTTTGGTTTCCTTAAGAGTTTGTACTGTCGTTCAGTGATTTCAGTGATGCTTTTGCATCGTAGCATCTGCACACTATAAAAAGTTGTACTGTAATATAATGTATTGCATTGTTTGTCTTCACATTATTGAGGTTGGAGTTAATGTTTACATTTCATATTTAAGAAGTTGGTTTGTGATGGTTGAGAAATTCTCTCAACTTCTTTATCTAATTTAAGAATAAGTTGGATCTCAGAAATTCTATTTAAAAGAGATTTATCTAATTTAAGAATAAGTTGGATCTCAGAAATTCTATTTAAAAGAGTAATCTGAATGTCGTGTGTAAGTGTGTTTACACATACACCATTTGTGCATAATATAATTGTATTTCTGTAATTGTGTATGATTTAACTATTTCTATCTATTAAAACATAAAACATTTTGCTGTTATTTAGTTTCGTAATTCCCCACGAGCCAACGATAAGTTATTGTAGAGTAGCAACTAACGTTTTGCGGTGTGGGGTAAGGTGCATGCTAGAATTTAACAGATGATTAGGTAGTACTGTAAAAAGGAGTACATTAATTCTACCCAAATCTTCTCAACTTGTAATTTTAACAATCTTGGCATTACCAAATTCCAAGACAGATGGCAGAAATTGAAAGTATATGATGTCACTTATCAAACGCCGCGTTTTTACATTTTTGCTGTTAACTGGTTTTGTGACAATAAAAGTAGCCATTGTCCGCCATGAATGATAAGCAGTGGAGTAGTTGTTCTTTTTCGGGTCATTGATCGCTGAATCCAGGACGATGTCAGAGGCAGCTGGGACAAGCTACTATTATAAAAGAAGATTATAGATGGTAGTTCTGTACTGCATTCCACACATCTATTTCTATCAAAATGCAGCGCTCGTCGAAATTATGGGCGGTTGCCGCGTTCGCCGTGATTTTGTTTATGAGCACTACGGGTGGTACCTCCAGGGATCCTGCAGCATCAAAGAACGGTGAGAGCAGGAGGCGATCATTGTTGCAGCTTCCGGGCTTCCTAATATCCACAGATTTCCACCTTTTCATTTTCCTCCATTGCGCAGTTTAACGCCACCGTCTCTCGGTAGTTCAAACCCTTCTCTACTGTTTGTTGGAAGACATTAATTCAGAAAGACATTAATTCCAACTAACCTCATTAGTTGCTAGATTGTTCTAAGAATTTTGACAAATGAGCAAGCTTCTAAAGAAGCCATCGACCCATCAAATTTTAAAAATTTTAAAAATTTCTTTGTCATGTATAAATACCTGTTCAATTATCGAATGAAGGCAAGTTTCTGAGTTCTGTGTTTCAATGCATGCTCTCTAATTTGGTATCAGAGCCAGGTGAGCTGTGAGGTGAGGCGGAGCGGTGTGTTTGAGTCTGTGCTCTCTGATTTGGTATCAGAGCTTTTCAGAGACTCCTTCAATGTCACTGTGGTCTCTTAACTTCTTAAGATCATGGCCTTCGACCATGGACGCTAGTTCATCGGGCGAAATACCAAAACCAGATGCTTTGACTTCCTCTGGCACTTTGTAATCAGTAGAAACCGACAGACCAGCATCCAATAAACCGGAACGCAGCCTGAGGAACTAAAAAAGCTACTCTTAGTTTCTTCTGAAAAAAAGCAGTCAGAAGAAACTAAGAGTAGCTTTTTTAGTTCCTCAGGCTGCGTTCCGGTTTATTGATGCTGGTCTGTCGGTTTCTACTGATTACAAAGTGCCAGAGGAAGTCAAAGCATCTGGTTTTGGTATTTCGCCAGATGAACTAGCGTCCATGGTCGAAGGCCATGATCTTAAGAAGTTAAGAGACCACAGTGGCATTGAAGGAGTCTCTGAAAGGCTCTGATACCAAATCAGAGAGCACAGACTCAAACACACCGCTCCTCCTCAGAAGTGAGGCGGAGCGGTGTGTTTGAGTGTGTGCTCTCTGATTCCATTCACACCCCGCACGACTACCCCGCCACTGCGACCACCTTTTAGTCTTCGTTTTCCACTTCTTCCCTTCCTCTCCGCTAATTCTCCTCCACGATTAGCCATTCGTGTCCCCTCCGCTAATTCTCCTCCACGATTAGCCACTCGTGTCCCCTCCGCTAATTCTCCTCCACCATTGGCCACTCCTAGGCACAACTAGCAGTAACTAAGTATTTCCACTACTGTTGCGCTTTCTTTGTTGTTAGGGGTAACATCCATTTCTGATAGTGTCAAAGAAATGGATATTAAATAACACGTTGTTTCAGTGGATCATGATTTATTGATAATGCAGATTTTAACCAGAGATGCATGTAATGCGTATCCTCTTTTGTTATTAATAATTATGTTGGTTGAATATGTATTTTGTTTTGAAATTTTGCAAATTAAAAAAGAAAATAAGTGGAACTTCTATTGTTATTAAGAATATTTTGCAAATTTCCAATTAAAAGAGAAAATAAGTCCAATTTCAATCGTTATTAAAAATATTATGCATGCAGGTTCCGGTCTCCTGTTAAAAATATAATTTCACTGCCCGCGCACAGGTCAGCGGTCAACAGGGTAGAAAACCACCGCAGGAAAACAAAACCGCTGGTCTCATATCGCACCACCTCACAACGCAAAGTGGTTTCCGTGCATCGAGCTCCGATGCAATTGGGAGCTGACAGTTGTTCAAGCGCTGATGCTGGCCTGACATCAGCACTGACAATCCATCGGAAGGTAACTTTCACCCAGCTAACCCCTTCCGATATTGTCCTCACCCGTTGATTTACCTCAAACATTTACGTCCGTTGATTTACCAAGTTGCACGATGGGTTAAAGGGCTGTCAGAAAGGTCCTCCGATATGCAATCTCCGCCGTTTGATTAAAGCATTCTCTCTCCACCGTTCGATTCAAGGAAAGTACACGGGGTTTGGTAAAACTAAATTAAATGCGTGGAGTAAAGGTTTACCCATACCCTAAGTTAAATTCTATGACATGTTTTTGGTAAAGTGCTTAAATGTTTTACGGCCCGTAATAGTTATGTCATACGGAAGTATGGGCAAGGTATTTCGTAAGTATTTTTTTATATGTTTTAATATAAACGTTGACCCAATTTTTTTATGTAAAAAAAAAGAAAACCCACGGGGATTAAGAATGAAATATGTAATGTTTGTGCATATGAAGAAAAAAACAGTGTGTCCGCAGTGCCTATGTGAAATTTGTGAATCTCACACAGTGAGAGAGAAAACTTCGCAGCAGCGAATGTAAAAACACAGAGAGGTGAATTTTGTATTACAGGGAATGCACAGAAGTGCACAAGCATCTTGGGTCTGTAATGTAAAAGTGATTTTCATCCAGCAGAGTAAATTTTGTTTTGTAATGTAAGATTGCATAGCAGTGCAGGAAGAGGAGAAGTAAATGAAAACCAGTAGCTTGTTTTGTTCCAAATCCATGAGTTGTTTCACACAGGTGAAAAGGTAACTCTGTAACTCTCTGTAATTTTGTTTTCACACAGCAGTGAATGTAAATGAATTTTTACACACAGTGGTGTAAAATTTCATAGGAGGCAGAGTAAATGTTTTGGTGAATCCCTCTGAGTGAAAGAGGATGAATATGTAAATGTTTTGTTTAATGAATGAAATTTTATGGTGGTGAAATACTCTGTCCTGTGTAGTTAATTTTAAAAGGACTTCTCTGTGTAAAAGATCTTGGAACAAAGGAAACAGAGCATTATCTCTGTGTTATATTTTTGGGTTTTGGTATTTATCCCATCTCAAACATAGAAGCAAAAAAAATTCCCAACATCTCCTACAACATTATTCTTTACCATATATTTAGATCTATGCCAATAAGAATCTATTCATCATTTTGAGCTGCTCATCTAATTCTGTGGGTTGAGTTTTCTTACACTTAAATCACCATCACTGGATTTGGAAATGGGACATTTCAAATTATATAAATCATTTCATTCCTGTGTCTTTAATAGTTCAATGAGCGTTTAAAATGGCTAATAAGCTGCAAGTTGCCATTTTGTTTTATATTTTTTGACATATAAGTTGCCACTTGCTTAAGTATATTAATTTTTAAGTTGTTGTATAAGGCAAGGGCTCTCTAAATGCCCACGATTCTGACAAAGCCGTGGGATAAAATTGCCCGCAGCATTTGCTAATTTGAAATTTGAGCAACATTATTTATTACACAGCAATGTGGTTGCAACGAACGATTTTTACGCTGATAGGCTTTCTTTTGAATCAGTCGACCGTCTAATGTTCGTTGGATATCTGTTCACAGATTTTTAGGCAGCCGAAAAGCTCTCCACTTGACATCTGTGCGCACCTTTTAAGCCGAGGTTCCAGGAGAGTCCGTTGAATGTTTTGTGGAGTTTATGGCCCTAAACATAAAACTTATGTGCACGATCGGATTGCATTCCAACCCATACGAGGGTCTCTCAGAGACAAACTCGTACGAGGGTCTCTAAGAGACAAACTCGTCGGCAGTTCTCTGGAAGCACTAGTCTGTTTCTTTTCAGTCTGTTTCTTTTCAGGATTTATGGTGGCATTGGTTCCTCGCACATATTTTTTTAATATGGTTTGGTTTTCTTTCATGCAGAGAGTTGACCCTCAAGACGCGGGTTCATATCATCTTCTCTTCTAGGCGAAATCATATTTCTCTAGCATGTTGGGCCACCAAGACTTTCCCATGCCATTGAAAGTTGATTCCTCTCGACATGGTAATTCTTCCAGTAGCATGGGTTTGATTCCAGTCAGGGAATATGTATGCATTTATGTTATCCCTCTAAGAAGAGAAAAGCAAGCTGTGCATTCCGCTTAATTCCTGTGAGGTTTTGCGATGTCCCATAGGATTTGAAATCGTTGACATATTAAGACTGATAGGAGGGGGCCTAGGATTCGATACCTGATTTTCTTGTTTTTGGTCAGAAAGTCTGCACTGCACTGTAGACTCAGAGGTTATTGGAAGGTGTGATGCAAGAAGCTTCTTGTGCAGATTATGTGAATGGTGAAAGGAAGAGATAATAAAACACATGATGACGCCATGAGGGGAATCGAACCTGGGTTGCTTGCTTTGGATTTTACTTTTAAGGGCATGTAGGAGGGGGCCATTACTGAAGAAACTTCAAGCCAGTCGCGGTATGTAGTGGCAAGCTCTGCACTACCATTTAGTATTCCGTGTTAGTTTCCCCTTTGTCTATTCTAATCCCTCTTTTTATTTTTATTATAGTCATTTTGAATTAGTTCAACTAGTGCCTATTCATCATGAATGTGATCCTTTTCATCTGTCTATTGGCAAAAGAAGATGGAGGAGTGATAATGCTAAGAAGAATAGTACAAGGAAGGAAGAGTATGGAATCCACATCATCATATGACATGGTTGGAAATGGAATAGAGTAACAACTTGGGATGTTGCATACACCAGTTAGTGGAATTTTCAAGACATTTGACGCAAAATTGGGCTGCCTTTGTTTTCTTGGGTTCTTGTGGTTTTGTCCTCAATGTTGCCTTCTGCTGGATGGATATGTTCCCATTTACGCAGATGGTCACCCATTCAAATCCTTTGCGCGACATCTATCTATCTATAGTTTGTTATCGCCAAAACCCAAGCACTAGGCTCCCCTGATTGTTGCAGCCCTATTATTTTTTTTCCTCATGTTTGTCAATCATCAGAAATCTGCAGTAGGCAGCCAAATTGACAGAGAACGCCTGTTTCCTGCCTGCTTCGACCTTTGTAGATGCAAGTGACCATCGCCATTTCTCTTTTGTTCGCCCTTCTTTGCCATGGGATCATCTTCCTCAATTAAGGCCCATTGGGCCTTTGGATTTTAATGTATTATTCGTTTATATTAGACAATTGCAATAATTTTAGCCAAGCATTGTAAAAATCCGACCAAAATGCAACGTTTTTGTCTACAAAGGGGTATGTTTTGGTGGTTGTTATTTATATCTTGGCAACAAACTCTTGCCATAATACTATACTGGTAATCTTTTATGGCTCCTCCCACCCTTTGGATTTGCTCGTTCGTAAAAGCCAACACAAATTTAATTTATGCAAGTTATTTCGTTTTATGTTAAAATCACAGGTAAACGCATTTCAAAGCCGTTTCATTTTCTCGAAATTGGCTGAATTAAAATATTCCAAATTTGACATAGTTGTAGGTTGGTTACGGAGTTTGGGGGTTCAGGGTCCATTCAGAGACCTTCAAAACCTCTGGGGTATGGAAAAGCCATATCCCTGGCAGTATAAGGATATCTTACATGGTGGCGTTTTTGTTAAATTGGGAAAGTTGAATTTAATGAAAAGATTTTTTTGGTCGAAATTACAATATAGTATTTTTGTCGAAGCTTTTCGAACCAACGAGTGTGTTTTGAACCAACGAGTGTGGTTAATCATCAGGACAAGTTGAAGAACTAGATCATGGCTACATGTTAAATAGGGAGAGCAGAGTTTCCAACGGCTATATTTGACTAGGAAACAACTAATTTGACTGAGAAATGGTTAAATTTGATTGCCCAAATTGACTGGACCCAGGGAGAGGAAAAGTTATTAAAGTTATGATTATTATCAAAATTTTTGCTTGCTATATATAATACGAGCATTTGAAGAAAAGTAAAGTTCATATTCAAAATTTTTGAAAATTAATAAATTAGTTGTCCAATTATAATAAAAATATATAAATGGTTAGTAAATCATTAAGGAAGTTAGTTTTTTGGCTAACTCAAAATTGCTAATAAGAATACTAATTAAATGATTTTGTATATTGTGAAATAATTATAAAACAAAAACAATACATCAATAATATAGTAAGGAAAGATATGTAAAAATATACTTTCTTAATTTAATATAAATATATAAATAAATAGTCAATAAGTTATTATGCGAAATAGTTTCATTTATCCTTAATATCATTGACATAAAATGTAAGAATTAACTCACAAGACCCTGAACTATTAATAGTCTCTCTAAAAAACACACATGAATGGTCTAAAAAGGATGAATATACTAATATGGAGAACTAAATAAATGTATATTATGAAAACAAAACCTTAAATCATTTACCGAATTAAATATATAAATAAATAGTTAATTAGTTATTATGCAAATTAGTTTCTAGAAGAACCAACTCACATGACCTTAACCTATTAATCTGCCTATTCTAGAAAGAAAAAAAAAACCAATTATATATAATATTATATATATATATATAATATTATATATAATATAAGAGGGCAAGGAGAATAGAGAGTCGAGAAGAGAAAAGAGGACAACGATCAAACAAAATTACCGGGAAAAACCAAGGAAACCTAGCTAGGGACGGTGGAGAGGGAGGGAAAAAACGGAGAGGTGGCTAGGAGGAGAGGGTAGGGATCCAACAACTACTAATTGTCCAGCGGTCATCTCTATTGAGGTTTCTCGATCTGCTTTTGATCTCTATGGCTTTCCTAAATTTCCAGCAATGAAAATGGGCCACCTTGGGGATAACATGAGCTTACTCAATACATATATGGTGTTTCTTCTTCTCTGCATGTTCACCCAAGGCGGAAGACCGATTTCTCCTATGTTTTATTTCAGCTGAGTGTTTGAATTATTAATTGTTCGTGTAATTTATTGTTGATGTACTTGGGCAGTTGGTGTTTGAAGTATTGCTCTTTTATTTACTTTTATTTTTGAATTAGTTTTCAATGAATTTCCATTAAATTCGACTCACATTTTTTTATTCTAAGACAGTGAAAAACATAAATCAGAGATCTTTTGGTTTTGCAGATTTCTGTTTCAGTGCATTAGATTTTGCAATGGTGTTAAGTGTGTGAATTAGACACTTGATAATTTTTTGGGGAGCGAAGCAAAGAAACTAGGCAACTAATGTTGGGCATTTTTCTGGTAAAATCCCAAAAAAAAACAACAAATTGCACACAGAGACAATGCTCTGTTTTTCTCTAGGATCTTTAGCACAGGGAAGCTTAAAATATTTCTGAGCTAAAATATTTCTGAGAAGAGAATTACATACACCCACAATATCTTTTTAATCATTAAAACAAAATTCTTGATACAAGATTCATCCTCTTTCACTCATAGGGATTCACCAAAACATTTTAACAAAATTACTCTGTCTCCTTTATATAAAAAAATTTTACACAGCTGTGTAAAATTTTGTTTACATTTACTGCTGTAAAAACCTTTTGCATATACAGCTGTAAAAAATAAAAATCACATTATGCACTTTGCATTTTACAAAAACTTCCAGCACTCAAGCCATTACATTACAATACATATGATTTACATCGAATTTGTTTTTGCACTTTTGTGCATTATTTTCTTACCACATAAAAAAAACTTTCATGCCTCCCCCTGTTCTCTCCACTCGCACTGCTGTGCTTCATTTCACATTACATTACAAAATTTTCGTCTTCGTTTTTCTTTGCCTTCACCCTTGCACTGCTGTGCAAACTTCAGTTCATACATTATATTCAACGCATAACCTATGCATTGCTGTGCATTCACACTGACAAGAGACTCTCGTAAAAATTTGTGTTCGCACGCGCTTTGTGTTTCATTCCATTTTCATTACATATACCAAGTCAACTCACAAAAAAACAACTACACTAACAATAACGCATGAGCTCATTTGTTTTTATGATATTACATTGCGTATATCATATAACAAAAATGACCATACCTGTCTTTAAATTCTGCATAAAAAAAAAAACATTAAAACTGACACATCTTCACCTACTATTTACGAACACAATTAATCCATTAAATTACTTTACCGGCGGTCAACCAAAATCTTTACGCAATGTCATGTTGCAGGCTTGTATGCAGCTTTGAATGCAATCAATGGTGGAGGACGTTGAGCTCTATCGGACCATTATGGTGGATATCGGAAGCCTTTACTTGACCAACCTTTACGTCCCGATGGAAAGGCTGTTTTGTAAACGTACAGAGGACGCGTGGCAGATTTTTATTGCATCGAAGGCGTTTGTACGAAAACCACCTGCAAACCAAAAGCTGTCCGATAAGGTAGTGGTTTCCAGGAGTTGTTTTGGGCGAATTAAATGCTGCGCGGTTCAACTGTCGCGCAGTTGAAATTACAATTTCAACACTCCCCTTTAATTTCAACTGCTGGCAATCTAGTCATACCCAGACACTTCCTCAAAAATTCGAAGCTTTTCTAATCCAATGGCTTTGTCAAAATGTCTGCAACCTGTCCCTGAGTCCTGCAATGTTCTAAGACAATTTCTCCATTGCTTACCAATTCCTTGATGTAGTGAAACCTTGTGTCAATGTGTTTCGTTCTCTTATGAAACACTGAATTCTTTGATAATGCAATAGCTGAGCTATTGTCACAAAAAATCACCGTCGCTTTTCCCTGTTCTTGGCCTAAGCTCCTTAACATTCTTCTCATCCAAACTCGTTGACATGCTGCTGTTACAAAAGAGTCTTCCTCTTAACAAAGGGATTCACCAACATTGCTTCAGATGCAGTTCCACAAACAACGAAAGAGTCTTCCTCACAGAGAGGGATTCACCAGAGATTATGCTAAAGAGCATCTTCCTCTAAACCAGAGGGATTCACCAGTCTATGCTGAAAAGCATCTTCCTCTTGACAGAGCGATTCACCAAGAACATTCACCAAAAAAATTACTCTGCCTCTTTTACAAATAATTTTACGCTGCTATGTAAAATCCTCATTCACTGCTATGTGAAAAACTTTTACATTCACTGCTGTAAAAATAAAAAAAAACTTACAAATCCATTCTTTACATTACATAAAAACTACTATGCATTTCAATGCATGAGCTCCACAAAATTACCATGCTGCTGTGCATTCCCATTCACACTGCTGTGAAAAACCTATACTCCATTTGCAAGTTGCTCCTGTTTCGTTCTCTTCTCTACACGCACTGTTGTGCGTTTCACAAATGTTTTCAATACAATATCTACCTGTTCAAAATTTTTTCCCTTGCTTCTTCTACAAACTGCGGTGTTAAAAACTTTTGCATTTACTGCTGTAAGCTGATAAATTCTTACTTTGGTTTACTGCTGTAAAATAAAAATTTCTTTCACATTCACTCATGTGTGAAATTTTTCATTACATTTAAAATTCTGAGTTTTCACATTACATATAAAAAAATACTTTTTCATTCCCATTCGTTTCAACAAACTATAAGCACCTGTAAAAAGGGATTCCAAACTTTAATTTGCTCCCGCAAGTCTTTTTTCCTGTCACAATGTTGTGCTCCCCTGGGTTTTTATTCGCTGCTGCGAACCATTTCACTTTTCATCTCTTGCCTTTTGTTCGGCCTTCGCACTGATGTGTGGATCTCCTTGCTTTGCATTACAATACATATAATTCATTTAACAGCCATTACAAACACATACCTTCATGGCTTCTGCTTCCACAAGCTCAATGCTTCACCTTTGCACTGCTGTGCATAAAATAAACACTCTCAACAAAAAAAAAATTCATGCCTGGTTGCGCATTCCATTTTTTTTTACTCAAGGAAAAAACCTTTTTTTTCATGCAGCTGCATTGGTCACAATACATAAAAAAATATGACATTTTTTTATTTTTATTTTGAGCCATACTCCCGTGACCAAATACAAAACATTAAAATTAAATCTTCACCAACCATTTACGAATGCCATTGAACTTCATTTAATGTTTTTCTGAAACGCTAGTCAACCAAAATTTTACTCCACGTAAAATTTATTTGCTGCAGGTTGGTTGTTGTCTGATAAGGTAGCTGGTTTTTCCTGAGCTGTTTTCCTCCTGCACGATGGCAGATTTCCAATTGATTGTGCTATCGTCGCTGTCCCTGTACGGCAGTTGGAATTAATATTCCAACACTCCCCTTTAAGAAGGTCTTCATCAAAGAATGACTGTTAATATAGTTCAACAATAATGATCAAGAATTACAGGCTCCCCCTAACTGTATGCATCGTCTCCTTTTGGCAGAGTCTTCTCAAAAGAAACTTAGATTGGCTGGGGAGCTCAAGGGACTTTCAGACTGTATTTCCTTCCTTCTCCATACTTGTGTAACTTTCTTCTTTTGCGTGGATCTAGCATGCGTAAAAGCCCATGTTAAGTTACAATCACGTGCCATATGCCCAATGTTATGACACTTGAAGCATTCTACATTGTTCATGAATAAGATTTCATGATTTCTTCTTGTAAAATTGTTTCTTAGAGGTTGTCGGAGACCATAACATCTATCTCTATGAAATGCTCTACATTCTTTTGCCATATGACCAAAGTTTGAACAAGAATAACAATAACCAAAAAATGAACTTTGGTACCTCGGAGATGGAGGTTTCCTTGATGTACTTCTGAAGCCTTTTTGCCTCAAGATCCTTTGATGATAACCATTGCCTCTTGCCTCTTTAACATCATCAATATTTCTTCTTGGAATATGATTTCTTCTATTGTAGCCTTGATTTTTCTCCTTGCCTTTGCTGGAACTAGGAGCATCACCATTTCTTTCTGCTTTCTTCACATCTCCTTTGCTTAAAGCATTTTCATTCTTGTTTGAGGGTTCACCTGCATACCCGAGCCCTGATTTATCAAATGGACATCTATGATAGCTGAGCATGTCATCCAAGGCTTGAGAGCTCTTCATGATTTTGTTCATCCCTTCAACCTTTTTCCTGAGGAGGACAATCTCTTCTTCCAATCTTTCACACTCATTATTCTTCTTTGTAAGTTGTTCCTCAGTTTCTTCCTTGCTACGAGTAGCTTCAGCTGCTACTATTTTAAGGGAGATGATATCTGACTTCATTTTGGAGATTTCTTCACTCTTTTCTTGACTGCTCTCCATTTTCTTCTCAGCTTCTTGTGCCTGCTTCCTGGCTTCTTGTAGTTCAAACTTAAGGGAGGAGATCTCTACCTTGTACTGTCCAATCTCTTCTACAAGTTTGTTCACTCTCTTGTGCCTTTGTTCAAGTTGACTTGACAAGGCATCTTCCCGCTTCTTTGCTTTATTCAACTGATTTGTCATGGATATGACTTCTTCATGATGCTTCCTTTTGCTTTGATCAAGTTCCTTCTTAAGCTTGGTGAGCTCTTCATCCCTTTCTTGTACTTGAAGCTTGATGAGGTTGACCTTCTCATTTTCAGCTTCTATGATGGGTTCAATATTTCCTTCTCGACTGATGGTCATGGTCAGTGCTCCCTTTGCGTGAAAGTCATGAAGTCTGTCCCATATATCCTCTGCTGATGAATATTTTCCTAGATTTTTCTTTACAGAATCAGGCAGTTCATCCAAGATTGTCTTTGCTGCTTTTGCATTGTACTCCTTAGATTCTCTATCCATCTTGCTATCATCAATCACTGATTCCCAAATTTCAATCCCTTGAGACTTTAGGAAAGTCCTCATTTTTATCTCCCATATATCAAAGTTCCCATTGAACCTTGGAGCCTCAAATAGAATGCTTTCAAATTGATTGTTTTCTATTTTAGTAGTAGAGGGAGACACATTTTTAGCAGGATTGGTGACTTTCTTCCTTAACCTTGCCATTCTTAACTATGCTTCAAATACATGATTGTGTTTTTAAAACCACTGATTGTTTCTTCAACAGCAACATAGAAAAACTAATCTGAAAAATACCTGGATCCTTTTGCCAGAGACTGCACTCTGCTGGAGAAGATTTACTGCTGCAACAAAAGGAACCTTCCTTCAACTTCTTTACACCTTCAAAGAGCCTTGATCTGCTCTGATACCACTGTTGGGGATTTTTCTGGTAAAATCCCAAAAACAAACAAACAAACTGCACACAGAGACAATGCTCTGTTTTTCTCCAGGATCTTTAACACAGGGAAGCTTAAAATATTTCTGAGCAGAGCATTACATACACCCACAATATCTTTGTAATCATTAAAACAAAATTTTTGATACAAGATTCATCCTCTTTCACTCAGAGGGATTCACCAAAACATTTTAACAAAATTACTCTGTCTCCTTTCCTTTATATAAAAAAATTTACACGGGTGTGTGTAAATTTTGTTTACATTTACTGCTGTAAAAACCTTTTGCATATACTGCTGTAAAAAATAAAAATCACATTATGCACTTTGCATTTTACAAAAACTTCCAGCACTCAAGCCATTACATTACAATACATATGATTTACATCGAATTTGTTTTTGCACTGTTGTGCATTCTTTTCTTACCACATAAAAAAAAACTTTCACGCTACTCCCCCTGTTCTCTCTACTCGCAATGTTGTGCGTCCATTTCACATTACATTACAAAATCTTCACCCTCGCACTGCTGTGAATACTTCAGTTCATACATTATATTCAACGCATAACCTATGCACTGATGTGCATTCACACTAACAAGAGACTCTGGTAAAAATTTGTGTTCGCACGCGCTCTGCGTTTCATTCCATTTTCGTTACATATACCAAGTCAACTCACAAAAAAAACAACTACACTAGCAATAACGCACGAGCTCATTTTTTTTTATGATATTACATTGTGTATATCATATAACAAAAATGACCATACCTGTCTTTAAATTCTCCATATGTTTGTGCATAAAAAAAAACATTAAAACTGACACATCTTCACCTACTATTTACAAACACAATTAATCCATTAAATTACTTTACCGGCGGTCAACCAAAATCTTTACGCAATGTCATGTTGCAAGCTTGTATGCAGCTTTGAATACAATCAACGGTGGAGGACATTGAGCTCAATCGGACGGTTGTGGTGGATATCGGAAGCCTTTACTTGACCAACCTTTATGTCCCGATGGAAAAGCTGTTTTGTAAACATACAGAGGATGCGTGGCAGAGTTTTATTGCATCGGAGGCGTTTGTATGAAAACCACCTGCAAACCAAAAGCCGTCCGATAAGGTAGTGGTTTCCGGGAGCTGTTTTGGGTGAATTAAATGCTGCACGGTTCAATTGTCGCGCAGTTGAAATTACAATTTCAACAACTAACCATGCAGAAATTGTCCCACTCCTTTTTTTTCTCAGGTGGGCTCTGGAGTGGGGTCAATCTCTTGAGCTTGCAGTTATCAGGTGGATCTATACTGATTGCGCTAAGAATCAAAACTGGCTAGTGGTGGTAAACTCATATATTTCTTCGTCTGGGCCACAACCCCACCCACTAAGATTAGATATCTATAGGAAGACTTATTCAATAAATGTTGTCTAAAGTGGGCAATTTATTGACAATAGCAGTAGACGATGGTCCCCCATTTGTTTAGCTTTTTGTTGAGATGAAAATTTATATTGTATGGTTGTTTGGACTTAGGTATCCACCAAACTAGTAACTTTTAACTTTGGAGATGTTAAGGTTGCCTGCCTCTCTTCTCTATCCAAATTATTATTGTTGTTGAACACCTCTGACCCATTTATGACTCTTCCAACCCAGAAAATGAGCGTTTAATTTTGCTTCAATTTGTGATTCGAACTTAGATTTTTCTGACCCACTTCCTGCCTTTTGCTTTTTGTGATCAAATTTTGCTTTTGGATTTTGAGATTAATATTTAGGTTGCACATATAGACTTGTAATTTTGTTGGTTAACTTGATCTATATTTTGATGGGTTATAAAGATATCTTTTGAATGGATGCAGAGTTCAAGCGTGGGTTGCAAAGTTAATACTCGAACTCAATCAAAGCAACATAAAAATGCAGCTGGGAAATCTCTTCTGTATCATGATAAGGGTAAAACATATAAGTATGGTAAGAACCTAATGATGAAAACACACTTTTTGCACTATTTGTTTACAGACTTGGGCTGGTTCTCTGATGGTAGACAACAACTAAGCGCATTTGTTCTATTCTGTTGCTATGTAATCCCGGTCTCAAGTCCAATAGGGGAAAAGAAACAGAGAGGTTTAAATCACCTTATATTGGATGACTGTAAATAAAACATCCTGTAGTTTATAGTACATCCTAGGATTAAAATTGTTCTTCGAAGTAGGCATGATACCTATCTTTCTGAATGTTAATGAAAGCACGTGAATATGTGAATACCTATATTTCTGATTTCTACTTGGAATATCAAATATACATTGTGTGTCTCGGAAAATAAAGATTGGAATCTTGGCCAACGTTGAAGTTGGAAGGTCAAACTTTTCAGCCCAATAATATTACAACTCTTGAGCTTCTATTGCACAATGAAACCACATTGATATGGCATCCATGCTTGTTCAGTTCTCTTCTACGTGACAACCTCAACATTGCAGTACTCTCGGCTCTTGAGTACTCATAACCTTGGTTAAAGTCATTTGGTCTTCTCACACACCTTGCAACTTTGTCCATTGGGCTCGATAGTTTGGCCATGTGGGCTTTCACATGAGCTTGTAACCTAATCCTTACAGGTCTACAACTTGCTGAACTGGAACATTTTTCCAAGACATTATTGTGGGTTTTTTGTGGCACCCAGACATTTCGGCATTGTGCATTGTGAATTAATCACTTGATTCCACGGTCTTCTGCAACCTCATATACTTGGAGTTACGAATTTGGCTCGGATACTATTGAAAGAAAATATTACAATTGGGACTTGAGCCAAGAAGAGATGAATGGATCCATGGTACAGAATCTCAACAAGATGTGTGTAAATCCCTAGACATGCTAATGAATTCAAACGTTAGGAATGAAAGATTCATTAGGAATGAAAGATCCCGTAATTACTTAGAGCAAAAAAATCCAACTTCAATCACACCGGCAATTACTTACAACCTCATATGAGGTTGAAACAATTTCAACATAGTTCTGATCTATTTTGCATAATTCATTTCAGTTGGCATGTTGTAACTGAATTGAACTTGCTAGTTGCACTTTCTTTTGGAACAAATCCCGAGAAGGTAGTATGATATTGAACCCATCAGTTACTTCAAATAGAATTAGATGATGTACTTCTCCTTCTTCCCCTGCTAATTACTCAGCCAAGAGTTCTTTTCCAAGAAAATGGAGATAATATTATCATCAACACAGAGATAGAAAAACACAATCTTTTGCATTGAGATGGCTGATGATAGTCTTTGGCCGAGGATTATCACTGTTATTAGAAATATCATCATACATATACACTATGGTATTCTCCTCCTTCAGTCCACCTTTCCTCAATATTTGGTATGCATGGAAGACATCAACCTACAAAGCAAGGCATCATGTGTAAAAAAAAATAGGTCCTCCTTCAAACAAATGAAATAGCTTTGTAGTGTGATTCATCAAATACCATTGTACATTGATAGATATTTGGAGGCACATCCTAGATTCCTTACTTATTTTACACAACTAAAGAAGCATTCTCATTTTATCCATTAAATCAATCAAACCGTGTATCAATCCCAATAAAAAAGATGAACTTTGAAAAAACCTTTTATTTTATGTAATTTTGTCAAATTCCTTAAGGTTTCTTTAATATTGGGCCATATTGGATGCTGGTCATCTTTTGCTGCATTTTCTTCATCCATATGCATGTTTGGATAATGGGTTTCAATTTTATGGTCTTGACAACCATCATCCACTTTTGAGGGGAGTTCTCCAAGCTCTGTTTTCCTCTCAGAGTCTTGCTCATATACTCTCAGATCTACCTACGAGTGACCTCTTTTCTTGTGACATAACCTATTGCTACATATCACTCCTCACTCCCCTTTGTGCCAAACTCTGCTTCTAAGATATTCCATGCTTCTTTGGAAGTTGTAGCTTTTGCTACCTTGCACAAAAACTTCTCATCCAATGCATATTTTATAAAATTCAATGCTAAAACATCACATACTGCATCATATGGGTTGTTAGATTCATACTCAATTAACTCTTTAGCTCTAAGAAAAGTTAGCATCTTGATAACCAAATGATCAAAATATTCACTTCTAAACATAGGAGATGGTAGCAGATCAAAGCTATACCAATCACCCTCGATTTCTTCTTTGTCTTTTGCTAGACTTCTTAGTTCCTCGGCTGCTGCCTGAACATCTCTAACCATGACAACAATCTCTACCTCTTATTTTCGATTTCTTTTCTTACTCTTCTTCAATCGCGCTTTGCGACCCATGACTGCTGTCATTCCTTTTCTTATAACTGCTTTGATGATTGCATGAGGTTGTCTTCCATATCGCCCCAAAGAAAAATATAATTTTCAATATGCACCCCATAAGGAAACAATCTTCACCCAAAACACTTTCATGCTTAACAAAATGCCAAAATATTTTATAAACTAACAGACTTTACGAAGCCCTAATTTCTCTCACCAAAACCCCCCAAATATTTCTCTTATCAAACTTTAACATTTTTTTATTAAAAAAAAACATTAAAAAAAATCGTTTTCTAAGAATATTACTCTAAAGAGAAAAAATATTTTTTATTATATTTTATTACGGATGAGTGCTGATCCATTTTCTATAGTTTTTACTCTAAAGAGGAAATATATATAATATATATATATATATATATATATATATATATATTAATAAAGGATAAATGTGGATCTTTTTTATAACTTTACTCTAATACCAATTTGTTGGAAATGTTGAAGAGACAAACCACAAATAATTCACATATAAAACATGAGTTGCTTCTTTTCTATTGATCACACAAAATATGATGATTACAATGAACCAACAAAGGGTATTTAAACCTTTTCCAACCAGCAAATATCTTGATATGCATCCACACATTAAAAGTTGTCTATCACTTAACTCAACTTACTCAACACTCACACTCAATCATGTTTAGCCAACTCCACATGCGGGAATAATTACAATTTCTAACATAGTCTTGTTCTTAAAATTTACACAAACACAAAAATGAAGCATTGAATTGAAATTTCTACTCCAAGCTATATATTGTTTTGTTCACTGTTAGTTGTCTTCTCTTTCCGCCCCCTAAACACCATGTTTTTTTCTGCTTTTCTCTATTCTATGTTTAGAGGAAAACACAATCTCCACTTCAGCTGAATGTAGACCATAATTCCACTATATATAAAATCTGCAAAAACACCCCATGCTTTTTTCTTCTTTTCTCTATTCTTTGTTTAACGGATTTTCTCTATTCTTTGTTTAACGGAGAACAGTGTCCACTCCAAGTCAATGTAGACAATCATTCCACTTCAAATATATTAAAAAAAAAAAAAAATACTCATAAAATTTCAAATTAGAAGGAAAACACGTTTTTTTTGCTTTTCTCTAAAAGCAGTCTCTACTCCAACTTAACCTCGTATTTTTTTTTCACGCTCTACTTTATTCTTTGTTTAAATGAAAGCACAGTCGCTACTTCAACTCAACCTCAATCGTGGACCACCATTCCACTTCATAAAAAAACACAAAAGAGATTCATAAAATGTCAAATTAGAAGGAAAAACACACCGTGCTTTATTCTGTTTTTCTCTATTCTTTGTTTAAGGGAAGTATTGGAATTAGATAAAAGTGTAACTAGTTATAAAAATTAAAGCAAAATGAAATTAAAAATAAAATTTGAATGGTTGGCTTTTGTGTGTTGGATTGTGGGCGTTATATTAGAAAATGTGTGATTTGAGATTGCAATCGTGCCATTGCCTGATCTACTGTGCTAAATGGATTTGACATGGAATTCCAACAACGGCCTACCATATATACATCTCTTTGAGCAACATTATTGATTATACACAAACTATTTTAATAACCTCATGTTATTACCCTTTCATTTTCTTGAAGCATGGTTATTATTATTTATATTTTTTTTAATGCATTCACATTTGAATTCAATTTTATGTGATCTTGTCTTAATATTTAACTTAAATCTGTTTTTCTATCATACTTTAAAGATAAATCAGACTTGTTGGTTCGAAATGCATTTATTTTAATCTTCAATGTAACTTTTTCCTAAAAATATTTTCTAAGCTCACATTTATTAATTTATGTGTGTTTGTTTTTAGTTTGTTTCATGAAAAAATTTTGTACACTTAATGATTTAATGGTTTTTGCTTCATCAAAAGGTTTGTGAAAACTTATATACACTAATTCATTATTTATTATTTAATTTAACAATGATTTTAAATTTTATACTAACGAAATCATATAAATTAAAAAATATTTTATTTAATAAAAAAATATATTTAAATTAGAATTATTTATTAAATCA